>JABSTQ010002885.1:0-12117 GCA_013358835.2 Ixodes persulcatus
CTCATTAATTCTGATCTAAATTATTGAATGACTCTCGCTTCAAATAAATCAAGGCCTACATGGAGATTGTAAGTAGATGAGAGATTTGTCAGTCCTCTTGCTATACCCAAATATTCGTTTTAAATCTTAGACTAAAGAAATGATGACCAATGGTGCACACAGCTTGATGGGACCTCAATTGTAGCGTAACACATATTCATGGTAAAAGCCGTTTTTTTGTTTTTGTTTTTGGCCTTGAGGTAAGCATTCATATTGACCAGGAACATCAACAATCATCACGCTACATTACAATGTTTTCCTGAATTCCTCGCACACGCGCAAGACCTGTTCTTTTCTGGAGGTGTGCATTCCCCTCAATGCACAATCCCAGTGCCTGCGAAATACGCACGATCAAGGTGTTTTCTCTGTAAGTGTCGCTTCTCCGCAGCACACCGGTGCTCGTTGAGAAGCGCACTCCACCGCGCTAACTCATTGCAATCGTGACTTTGCCAGCACTTAGAAACTGTGCACATCGCCGAAGTCCCAAGGGCAACTGATAAGAGCGCTAAAGCGATCTCGACGTCGCGGAACACAGGACACACACGATTGGTAGGTGAGACGATGACGTTTCATTCTAGTAGGACCGCGCCAATCACAGGACACAGATGGCTGTTGACGCGACCACCTGGGTCCCCGTCCTTTTCCTTGCCCTCCTCGTCGTACGCGTATGAGGCTGACGATGAATGGATCGAGAACGCACTCGCGAACGCTCCTCGGCTGCCGCCGTGCAAGCCGTGGTTCCCACCTCCCGTGCGCGCAATGGATGGTTGCTAAAGTTTCCGCTCGATGGCGCTACTATACCGTAGTTTTGTGTTATAACACGCCGTGTGTCCGTGGACGTGAACTTGGGGGGCCTAGCCCTTAACAGCTTCACTGTAAAAATGAAGCAGAGTTGCCCTACAAAGTCTGTCCGGAACATGCTTGCATGTGTGGGGCACCCGCCAAGACACCCTGCTTGCTATTGAACATAGCATCGGTGCTCAAAGTTCTTGATCTAGGAGACTTTGAATCACAGCTGAGGAATCCTCACTCTGTGCAGCATTGCCACATTTAAGCAGCACAAAGGCCTACACTTTGTAACAATAATGCACACACGAGGGTGTGCCTAGCTTATAGCTGTGCATCAATACACAGCTACGAGCTTGGAACTCCCAGGGAATCTGGGTGGTGGTTAGGGAATGCTCGAGGCTACTCAGGGGAACTCCTGGGAACACATATAAAACAGCAAGGCAAGACTAGGTCATCACTGTGAATGTCTTACTCACCTTCATCTTCTCGAAGTGGTTCGGGTCCAGAAGCTCGGGACGAAGTTTGGGGGCCAACTTGAAGGTGAGGTTCTTCTGGAACTCGGCAAGCTGGCGGACCGGCTCGAGGGACACAGTTGAACATGGGAGCCCGTTAGCGGCCACAACGTTTGCTGGCAGCGTTATAGTTTGGCCACGCACCAGATGCCCATTCAGGTTCTTGATGAGGTGGGGAACGTCGGCCAGCAAAGCAATCTGCACCCCAGGTACTTGCGGGTGGGGAATCAGGTTCACGGTTCTGCTGTATCTGCAAGCGTGTGTGCCGAACTGTTTCCACATTGCACGGTTCCCACTGCCCATGTCACTTGTGATGGCCACAACCTTGAGCCCAACACCGTGGCACCGCTCGATGAGAGTTCTCACTTCGCTAGCAGCGTCTTCTCCACTGAAGGAGCTGCCTGCACCAAAATAAGCAGTAGAAAAAAGAAGTAAACATAGAACTCAATGTACACACAGAAAATGTAGGAAGCGGAGAAAAGTGACTGTTGGTATACTATACATTGGGTAGTAATTCAATTAGAGTAATAGACTGATCTCACCAGCCAGTTTAGCTACGCCGCCGCTGCCGCGATGCATCAAGGGAACTCTAGTCTTTCTGCACACGCCACAACCCCGCTGGGGGTCTGCGCGGGCAAAGCACGAGACGCCACGAGCGATCTCGTGCACTGCACCCTGCGTTCTGTGAACTAAAGTTATGGCGGCGTCATGCATGCGCCGAACGGCTGGTGAGATCGGTCTATTGAATTACTGTCACTGATTACAGCAATTTAATTACTTTTGTGCATAGTTTGTAATCATAAATCACAGCTTTTAGGCAAAAATTAATTTAATTACTCTTCAGCAGCAGTAATTGCGAACATTTGAATTACAACAACTTCTTTCATTATTTCATCACGCTGCCGCTAAGCTTTATAACGTCACTGAGATGATAAAAAGTTTTGGATGCCTGCCTAAATGTCCTGCCAGCTTGTGGGGCTTTAAAAGTGTCAAGACGTCGCCTAAAGGGCATATTGACTCAAACATTTGACCCAAAATAAGTTAATATTGCTCTAGGGGCAAAATACAGTCATAGCCAAAATATATTACATCAAAGTGACACCACAATCCAAATTAAAACAAATATTAAAAATGCTAAAGTGAAACCGGTTTAGAACGAACCCACGTACAGCGAATTATTGCCAATATCGAACTCACGGAAGATTTAAATAAAAATGCATGTAAAAAGTATGTTTCATAACGAACAACATATTGGCCATATCGAACTTTTTTTCCGCGGGAAGGCTTCCAAGAAAGCGCAAACAATCGTCTCCTAGCCTGTCCCTTCCCCAAAAAAAGAAGTAGGAAGGAAACAAAATTCCAAAAGCTCAAGTTGGAAACAAAATTGAACTAAGAGAGGCGATTCAGAAGGGGAGAAAGCTAAAGATACACTCTGCACGCACGCACAGAAAAAAAACAAAAATCTTTTCCCTCCAAAGTGCTTGCCTACGAAGAGAAGCGATTCAGAAGGGGAGATAAGCTAAAAGAACAAACTCTGCAAACATGCAAAAACAAAGGAAAAAAATAAAGCTTTCTAGCGCATTGTTACAAGGCGGATGTGAAGAGATGAGAAAAAAAAAAAAAAGCTCTCGCCTTACAACGAACTAGTCGTGGAAGTTCGTTGTAAGTGTTTTTTTTTTTGCTATATCGAACTACTTGCTATATCGAACTGATCGCAGCGTTTCTTGCTGTTCGTTATAAACGGGTTTGACTGTATAGCAGGTGGTTGAGGGGCCAAAAACGGTTTCGCTATTATTCAAGCAGAACTGGGCAATGACGCAACTTTCGTCCAACGCTCTCGTACTGACAATTCTGACATTTCGTTTTTCGTGCCGTTCTGTGAATCAGGTGACAGGAAGAGCTACTCTCTGCGTTATCCTGCGTTTTCCTATCTTTATCTATGGTCCGCAGTGCTTGTGCAACTGAGCCAGCCATGTGTACTGCGGGAGAAAAGACACGTCATATTGTTGACGCGACCAATGTTGCCGTTGGTCTCGAGTGCAATTTAGAATCTGCAGTCAGCTTTAACACCGAATATCAACAAAATTATAAACCTTTAACATAAACGGCCTCGGAGAGCTACAATTTTGTGAGGGGCTGGGCTGTGGAACACCATTTGAGCAGGCGCAATGGCTGTCCTCCGCGAAATATCATACGACGTGCCTGCGTCCACAGCCCAGTGACTTGGCATTTTTTGCCCGGATGAAAAGTACTATAAAGGTATAGTATAGCAGAAAACATTTTTACCCGTGATTCAGCGTTGCTGATTACGCTGAAAACAGTCACACCCCCAAAATAAAAGAAATTGAGCAGAGTTGCCCTCGCCGATTATATAGACCCTATTCATTTTTACAAACAAAGGTCTTGCGTCCCAAGCAACTTCGAGTCGCGCCTTTTTGTTAGAATTCCAGAGCTTCTATGCCATCAGTGCTTGGACGCTTAAATGCTATACAAACGAAGACGTTGGAGATTTAGAGGGGGTAATTCCTCTACGCTATTCAACATATTATAGTCTTCCACTGATATTTTGCAAACCGATTTTTTAGGTGGGCGTCACGAGCATTGGTCTAATTTTTTTATTTGGCTTTTCATGGTGCCTCGTTAGAATGGGGATTGTTTAGCCTCTATTTAAACTGGAAGCTCGGGGGGACGTAAAATGCAAAAGGTCCACCTCGCGGAGCAATGCTGGATAGGGAGCACATTCAGACGTGCCCTGAAGACGCACATAAAAAAAAGTGCAAGCGAGATGACTTCGATTCGCAAAACTAGAAAACAAAATTACTTTCAGCATAATATAGTGTTGAAATTATTACTCTGGTTATTTCACTTCCTGCATACATTATTAGATTGCTTTAACAATGATTTGCAATGGTCAAAGGAACGCTAACAATGGGGTGTATTTACTTGACGCCAGACAGCCTTTTAATGTTGAGTCAGCACACGTAAGCATGGTCAACAAAGCCAGAAGGGGCTATCTTATTGGCAAGTTTGCTATGCCTTGCATTTTTCACAAAGGTCACAAATAAAACTTTGGATTTATCGTTTGGTGGCCATGTTAGTGGGTGATGACACAGAGCGTGAATAACCCTTATAGGGAGTTCTACCGGGTGGCTCAAGGAGACGGCAGGCTCTTTAAATCGACCGCAAAATTCGGTTTCTTAACCTATCGCGCTACGACTTTGTGCAGCGCTGCCCACAGATGGTGCATTTTTTTTTGTAATATTTGCAAAGAGCAAACTTACCTGAGGAAAAAGTAAAGAAAGAAAAAGGCTTAGCTCCTATGGAAACGCAGCGACGCCACCGGTCTGCAAACAACACGGCGCCGTTTCGCACGGGAGACAAGAGAGGGCGCAAGTGGTCACGACGCCAACTGCTGCCAACGAACGGGCAGACGACGCCGAGAGCCGGCGTATTTAGCAGACAAGGAACTGCAGTTGCTTGTTGTTACCGCGCCTGTAATTGTTTCTGCGACTGTCGCCGCCTGCGGAACGCGCGCTGCTTTTGAGTCGAAAAGATTGTCTGCTAAAGACGCTGGCTCTCGACGCCGTATGCTCGTTCGTTGGCGGCGTTCGTTGCGCCATCTCTTGTGTCCCGTGCGAAACAGCGCCGTGCTCTTTGAAGACCGGTGGCGTCGCTGCGTTTCCATAGGAGCTAAGCCTTTTTCTTTCTTTACTTTTTCCTCAGGTAAGTTTGCTCTTTGCAAATTTTACAAAAAAATGCACCATCTGTGGGCAGCGCTGCACAAAGTCGTAGCGCGATAGGTTAAGAAACCGAATTTTGCGGTCAATTTAAAGAGCCTGCCGTCTCCTTGAGCCACCCGGTAGTTATCAGAGAGCAAAAATTATCTACTAGAACTCCCTAATCTTAGTGTAGCCAAACAGTGGACAAGGACTCAGATCATACTCAGTACTTGGCAGCCTATCATATGCCTAGAACCGGCTAAATAAAGACACAAACACATGTAACGCCGTATACTGGACCCTCAACAGCGAAGAAAAGAATCGGCAATTATATTTTAGCGCACAAAAAAATGATGTCACATCAACATCATTGAAGACTGCTAGCAAAAAGGAAAATAAGTCTGAAGAAATTGCCTTGCTTTGTACACAGACAATGTGTAATTGTAATTCATTACTTTCTGTACACTGGTATTTTTAATTGTAATTAAAGTACTTTTGAAGCAAAGTAATTGTAATTATAATTAAATTACTATTACAAAGTAATTTACCCAAGTGTACGACACACTGTCACAACCCAGAACTATCTTATGGTCAGTAGAAACAAACACCTATTAGCTCATCCACTTCAAAAAGGTGTGAACACTTTTAATGCAGAATGCATTGAGGGGCTGGTTTCAAGGTTATAAAAAGCAATCACAAGATTACTGTTGCTCAATAGACTGACATCACAGCAACTAAACCACGAAAGTGTAAACAGTATATAAAAGAATAGACAGATTATAACAATAAAGAACTGATTTACTTTTTAGTTATCTAAAACAAAGAGCACATGTGTCCTCCACTGGGACTTGAACCAGGTGCCCTAGGCTCAGGAGCCTGATGTTCTGCGCCTGCACCAGTGGAGCGTCGAAGGACAGCCACGCTACAGCTGTACTTTTGGTTGTACAATTTCGACTAGGCGGGAAAAGAGGTTGATTGATTGATAATTGAGGGTTTTATGGCGCAAAATGCAACTTAGGCCAAAGTGCGCCAAACTAGGTTATATATTGTATTCTTTTAGAATGTCATGATTTGACAGGTATGTGTGACATTAGATCTGGTGTAAAAGGCTAGTGCTAGAAATAAAACTATGTACACGATCAAATGAGATTAGAGGGTTATCTCCCAGTAACAAAGCAGGATGAAAGGGTATATGGTATCTGAAAAATTCAGGAAAGTAATGCCGTCGTTTGTCCTCAAGACCAGAGCAGACCCCTAAAATGTGTATGATGGACATAACAGCTCCGCAGTGTGCACAGCGCGGTGGATCTTCGCCACAGAGCAGGTGTTTGTGGGTGATGTAAGAATGGCCTATTCGGAGACGACAAAATAGCACCTCATGGAACCGATTCTTGAAAGAGGTACTCTCCCACAATCCAAGAATAGGCTTGGTGACGTGAAGCTTATTATCTACTTCTCTGTCCCATTCCTTCTGCCAGCTATCGAAAATTAACGCCCTCACGACTGATTTGATGTCCTGGTAGGGTATCGGGGCAGCTAACTCCCGAAGATTCCTAGAGGATGACGCGAGCCTATCAGCTTTCTCATTGCCTAAAATACCCACGTGACTTGGGACCCAACAAAATGTAATATGGTATCCGTTCTGCAATGTTGTATTAATCTTTGCACGCACAAGCTGTACGAGGGTATTCCTGGTGTCTTTCAGGGAGATAATCGCAATGATTACACTTTGAGAGTCTACAAATATAATCGACCTTTCTATTCTCTTATGTCTAATGTGATCAATTGCTAACAAGACTGCATACAGTTCTGCTGTAAAGATACTGGCAATTGAATTAAGGCGTTTAACCCTAGAAATATTCTCCGAGTGCATGGCACATCCAACAAATGACAGAGCCTTAGCGCCATCCGTATAAAACTGGAGATAATCAGTATATTTTGCCTGTAATTCCTGAAATTCTTGAAGGATGACTGCCGGAGCAACAGTGTGTTTATTAAATTTTGCAAGGGACCAGTCGCAAGCGACTGGCAGTCTCTCCCAGGGGGCAATACAGTGAGCTGGCTGAAGGAGTGTCACTCCATTGAGGGGAATTGTAAGAGACGTGTGATATTCCGCGAGTCGAAGACTTAATGGCTGCACGATGTTGGGTTTGTTCTGGAAAAGGCGAGAGAACCTTGCATGTTGTATGGCAGAATATGTTGGATGGTGAGGGTCAGCTAAAACCTTGTAGGCATATGTCATGCTCAAATATTGCCGTCTTTTATCCAATGAAAACTCGTTAGACTCTGCATACAAACTTGTAACTGGGGATGTACGGAAAGCTCCCGTGGCAAGACGCAAACCGAGATGGTTCACTGGGTCCAACATTTTAAGGGCTGATGGTCTTGCCGATCCGTACACTATGGCACCATAGTCAAGACGCGATCGGACAAGAGAATTGTATAGGCGAAGAAGACATTTTCTATCTGAACCCCAAGACCTGTGGGCTAGAACTTTTAAAATGTTCATACTTCGAAGACATTTTTCTTTAAGAGACTTCAGGTGAGAAATAAAATTGAGTTTCTTGTCAAAAATTACGCCCAGAAATTTATGCTCGGTTCTAACAGGCAAGCGGGTTGCCTTAAGTTCAAGCTCTGGATTTAGAGTTATCCCACGGCGTAAGGAAAATGGAACGCACACCGTTTTTTCGGGAGAGAACTTAAAACCATTTTCAACTGCCCAAGTAGCTAGCTTATTTAGGGCCAGCTGAAGCTGGCGTTCACAGCTGGAGGTGTTACAAGAGGAACAGGAGATCTGAAGATCGTCTACGTACAATGAATAGGAGATTGACGGTGGTAGTATCCTGGCAATGGAGTTTATCTTGACTGCAAACAATATAACGCTTAAGATGCCCCCTTGGGGAACTCCATTTTTCTGAACAAAGGGATCCGACAGAGTACAACCCAGTCTAACCTGGAATGTCCTATCTGTCAGAAAGTCTCTTATACACCTCAGCATACGACCCCGAATACCATAACTGTAAAGATCCTTAAGTATTCCAAACCTCCATGTGGTGTCATAGGCTCTCTCTAAGTCAAAGAAGACAGAAATGCAATGTTGTTTATGCACAAACGCTTCCCGGATAAGTGTCTCCAGGCGGACTAAGTGGTCCACTGCAGATCGTCCTTGACGAAAGCCGCACTGGTTATTTGCCAACAAATTTTCTTTTTCTAATAGGTATATTAACCGTCTATTAATGAGTCTCTCGTACGTTTTTCCTAGGCAGCTAGTAAGTGATATCGGTCGGTAACTGGCAGGAAGTGCTGCGTCTTTGCCTGGCTTCAGTAGCGGCACAATATGAGCCCGCTTCCACGCCTGAGGGAAACTTGCCTGCTCCCACAGAGAGTTAAAAAAGAGGAGGAGGTTTCTGAGTGAATCATGTGAAAGCTTCTGGAGCATGGCATAGTGCAGTGAATCAGGCCCTGGTGTGGACATCTTCTTTGCATCAATTGCCTGTTTGAGCTCAATCATTGTAAACGGCCCATTATATGGTTCTGAGTTAGCCCCCAACATAGGAATAGTGCAACCCTCTGTGCGAGATTTAAATCGTTGGAATTCTGCACTATAATTATTAGAGCTGGATACGCTGTGGAAATGTTGAGCAAGAACATTAGCGATATCTTTGACAGACCCCACAGGCAAGTTAAATATTGGGATGGTGAAACAGCGGTAGTCGCCTTTGACTTTTCGTATGCGATCCCAAACCTCTTTAGCCGCAACGAAACTACTTATAGAAGAGAGATATTTGATCCAAGATTTTTTCTTTGCCTGCTTTCTTGTCCAACGGGCCTGAGTTTTACGCCTTTTAAATTCAATCTTGTTGTGCATGGTTGGGTAACGCCGGAAAACATCCCAGGCTTTATTTTGCCTCGTAAGGGTGGTTGAACAGTCTTCATTCCACCACGGCTTGCATTTCTTAGGTAAGTTACCGGAGGTACGGGGGATAGATTGTTCGGCGGCATTAACTATCTGTTCAGTAACATAGCTTGTAGCTTCATCAGGGGTCATAATGGCTAATAGTGAAGCGTCAAATGTGGCAGCTTGGCTAAAACGTTTCCAGTCTGCTTTATCCAGTTTCGATCTAGGCATACGTTTCTGAAGTCTGGGGAGGCCAACAAGGCTCTCTAAAACAACTGGGAAGTGGTCACTCCCAAAGGGATTATCTAAAACCTTCCAAGAAAAACAAGGAAGCAATGATGGTGATGAAATGGACAAATCAATGCAGGTAAAAGAGTTGTGAGCAGCACTAAAAAATGTTGGAGATTTGTTATTTAAAAGACATAAATTTGATGACAATAAAAATCGCTCAATGAGTCCTCCATGGGAATCGATTCGTGCACTGCCCCACATGGTGTGATGAGCATTAAAATCACCTAAAATTAAAAACGGTCGCGGAAGTTGAGTTAAAAGCTTCTGTAGGTCGTGCATATGTATGGGAATGTGTGGTGGAAGATAAAGTGAAACAACGGTAATGAGTCGATCGGTGAGAATCTGTGCGGCCACGGCCTCGAGAGGAGTGTCAAGAGGGACTTCGACACACGCTACTCCACTCTGCACAACAATTGCAACACCGCCAGATGAGTGAGAAGATGAGCGGTCTTTGCGGAAAAGATGATAGTTCCTCAAAACTCGCGTATGTTTGGATGTCAAATGACTCTCCTGTAGTGCTAGGGCTATTGGACGTAGCTCATTAAGTAAAACGTGAACATCATCTATATTGTGAAGAAGTCCCCGACAGTTCCAATGCATGAAGCTAAGATGGACCATACAAAAACTTAGTTAAAAAGTTATGAAAGAGGGGAGTTCACACCAAGTGAATGCACGCTATGTCCCGTGCGTTGGGGCAGTGACACGTGGTGGTTTTTTCTTTTGATCTCCTTTATCAGGAGGTTTTGTGCCTCCCTTGGCAGGTGGAGGAGGTTGTGTCGAATCGACAGATACCTCCATGGCCTCCTCTTCCAGCTGTGAAGAGGAAGTAGAGGGCCCCGCACTGCCTTGAGAGGGAGTGGTGCCCAGCACCACTCGAGGCTTAGGACCAAGATGATGGGGCATCGTCCTGGAATGTGGGGGTTTCGGCGGGGCTGCTGGGGTCTGTGAACCCACAGAGGCATCGCTGGGAGTTGGGGGGGCTTGTGGAGCACTCAAAGTCTCGAGGACTGTACTGAGTGCCCACCGATGCCTTCAGAGGCGGCGCTGCCCCCCTGGCAGCCACCTCGGCATAAGTGCCTCCTCGGAGGAAGGAAAATCGTTTCCTTGCCTCTGGGTAGGTAAGATTCTCTTTTACCTTTAACGTCAAGATCTTCTTTTCTTCTTGAAATTTCGGACAGGCTCGAGAGTAGGTTGGATGGGTACCGGAGCAGTTGACACACTTGAGAATTGTACCCTCGCATGTGTCAACTGGATGGTCTGTAGCTCCGCACTTTGCGCACGTCGTTTTTCCGCGACACGTGACCGAGCTGTGACCAAATCGTTGGCACTTAAAGCATCGTCTTGGGTTAGGTATGTAAGGGCGCACCTTACAGTAAAGATAGCCTGCTTTGATAGTCTCGGGCAGTACAGTGGAAGCAAAAGTGAGAACTAGATGCTTCGAGGGTCTCTCCTGCCCATCCCTGCGTATAGAGATTCGTCGCACGGCGACCACTCCCTGCCCAGAAAGGCCCTCCAAGATCTCGTCCTCGCTAGATTCTAGCAGGTCATCCTCCGAGATGACGCCCTGACAACTGTTCAAGGTGCAATGGGGCGTGACGGATACTTTGTAGTCGGATATCTTGTTTAGATCCAAAAGAACCACACTCTGTACTCCATTTTCTACTTCAATGAGCAGGTCACCGGATGCTAGTTTTTTTGCTTTAAAGTTTTGACCGATTAGGTTTTCTAAAGTCTTTGAAATAAGGAAGGGTGAGAGCTTAGCAAGTGGTTTTCCATTTTGTTCTGAGTGCATTACCAGAAAGCGGCTGAAGCTATTCTGGGCTGCGGCTGATATCTCTTTGGTGAATACTTCAGTCCGGACCCTTTTCAGGGTCCGATCAGGAGAGGTTTTTTGTTTGGAACCCATATAAAGGGCAGAAACTTCGGTGTCCGTAGCGCACCACCCACCGCGGAGTCCAACAAGGGGATAGGCAACATCTCATAACAGGTCTGGCTTGTCTGAGTATGTTACTCTATCAGTGCTACCAGGATGCTATAACCAAGTGTGGGTCAAGAGAGAGTTCTGTCACCACCCAAGGTTAGCTCTTGCCGCCAAAGAAGGTGAAAACAAAGAAGAGGAGAAGGAAGGAAAGAGAAAGAAAAGAGGGGATAGTAGAAGAAATGGCGACTAGACTGAATCATCCTGGCCGGGCCTTACGAGGACTCCCGTCTATGAGAAGCAGGGGCCGAAGTGGTGTATTGCCTCACCCGGGGGGCCCCAAAGGGTCCAAACCTACCCCGGGCTCGGCTCAACCACCAGGATGCCCTTTTCCCCAGACACGGGAAAGCCACGCACAGCCAGACGTGGGCGGGCGAGCCCGCATGGCTCGGGGTCCGTGCTGACGCCACTCACCAAACACCTGCTTTCACAGGCGCCCCCTGCGGGGGAGGGAAAAGAGGATTTCCACACAGGAGAACATGCCACCTGTAGTTAGGGGCAGCGTTACTCAGGCCTCTCGTTAAAAAGAGAGACCTCAAAGGTACCGTGACACTTTTCATGAAGTCATTTTATGCAGAAAGCGGTGCATGAATGCACCAGCTTCCCTCGAGCCAAACAGGTGAAAAACAAATTGGAACAGAATGAAAGAGAGTGAGTTATCACGGTAGGTTTAAATATTTTTTAAACATCAGGGAAGATGGAACAAAAGCCTTTGGAGGTAGCAGCCCCACCCTGTGTGCATGTTTTATCCTTACTTGCCCAATGGGAATAGAGAACATAATGTTGCTATATCTTGAATTTGCTTCTGACAAAGCATATACTGGGAAGATTGGTGGACGAGTATGTTAGCACGCCACAGCTTGGAGCACTTGAGGCAAAATCCGACATGCA
>JABSTQ010002886.1:0-133365 GCA_013358835.2 Ixodes persulcatus
TACTGTACAAATGCCGAAATATTTTGGGCGCGGCTTCGGGCCGAAGTCGGTATTGCACTGTACCCAACGTGGCATTCGTTGAAGTTTCTTGACGTTGGCAACCAAGAACATAAGCTATGTTGGGAAATGCTAGCACTGATTGGCATACACGCAATCTGGAGCTCCCGGACCGATCACACATTAGTAAGGGAAGGAGGACAACCCGCATGGCGGTACCTGATTCAGGGGATCAACTACGTGAGCTCCCTAACAAAGGCAACAGAGTTTCCGGAAAGTGATTTTTGGGACAGTCTCAAGTTGCGCTTGAAATAGCCTATTGCTTGCATGCAAAATCATGGCTTGGTTTTTTTTTTCCTTTACGATCGTAACTGTATGTGACCCTGGTGATGCTTATTCTCAAAATATTGTACTTCGCTGGTGTTAAGGGAAGTGCCGACTTTCACCTTCCCTTTTTACAATGTATATAGCCCGTTTTTTACTCAATAAAAAAAAAAAGAAAAAAAAAAAAAAGCCGAATGGTTACCGCGCTTGGCTCTCGCGCAAAGGCTCTCGCGCGAAGGCTCTCGCGCGGAGGCTCCGGGTTCGATACCAGAAAGCGGACTTCTATTTTATTTATTCCTTCAACTTGACATTCTGGTAAGTTCGAGAATTTTGTCGTCTGATCGAGTTACGAATGTTCTACGCGCCGAACTTTCTACGCCGAATCTTCCAGAAACCCACGCGGGTACAAAAGGTGCTCCGAGTGGCGGTCCGGAGTCAGTCTCGCCCCAGCGGTCGATCTTGCTGTTTCGGCGACATCGACGCCTGCGACGCTAGCCTTTCTCTATTTTGTTTTGGGAACAAGTTCGCCCTCTTAAACGTTTAGTTTCTGTAGTTATTCGCCGCCTCATCATTTATCATTCGTGACAATATTTTGCTCTTTATAGTCGGACTGCATAAAATAGCCCTACGATACTTTTTTCCCCCGTTTTGTGTTGTTGGGTGCTAATAAACCATTCTGGTAACCCAGATTTGCGTAGCTGCATAATTGTCGTTGTCAATGACGTCGATACAAATTAAGCAATGCGGAAGTATCTTCAAAAGTAACTTAAATACATTTCTAAGTATTTGTACTCTACTCAAGATACTTTACAGTGAAAGTAACTTGAGTAGTATTTTAAATACTTTATGAAGCAGGTATTTAGTAACTTAACTTAAATACTTTTATCAAGTATTTTGTCCAACACTGGCCGTCACCCCCCGCGGCGAACCGTCTTTTGTGTCGATCGCTTGCCGCGACCTTCGACGATACTAATCTTTTAAAAGTCAATAATCGCGAAGGAAGCGGCTGGGGTCTCTAAAGAGCGAACCCAAGGGGAAACCACCTGTTCCTCCAGAGTACGTCACTTTTTTTGCATAAAACTATCACTTGCAAGAAAATACGGCTTTCTGTTCTTCGTTTCATGGGTGACAGATTAATTTCCGCAGTTAATTGGCCAAAGTCTGAAAATCGCTGCACCGCCCCTTTAACGTGCACCACGCAGTTGTGATACACGACGACGCATGCCGGTACGATGCTCATCCAGATCGAAACGGGCAGGGGTGGGGATTGAACCAGGACGCCTGGGTTAGGTTAACTACTCCAAATTAGTTAAGAGGGGTGTAGTTAACCTATGCCTTACAAACGCCATTAAGAAGTCATGCCCGCATTCTGTAAAAACCAGCTTTGACGCGCAGATAGCTAGGCTAATATCAGGGGGGTACCCGGTTCACGTATTAATATCTGTCACAAAAAACTCCTTCAGAAAATCAAAAATCACGATTTAATCCAATGTAAGAAGAGGGACAGAAACCAAAGGCCTGCGGTTGTGCTTAATATTCACCACATTTCTCATGGTCTTAAAAGGATAGGCAACCGCGTAAACGTTAACGTAGTATTTTCTGCTCCATGCAAGCTCTCTAGTTTATGTAAGAAAGTAAATTCATCCTCCGATAGAACCTTAGGTTGTACAAAAAAGCACCACACCTGTTTTGTTCCATGCTCGGAAGGGGTGGTTTATGCGATTCCCCTCTCATGCGGAAAGCAGTATGTCGGACAGACCGGGAGGTGTCTCAATGACCGGTTACGTGAACATTACTATAACATAAACAGAGTAATATCATGGAATCTAGGCATCCATTGCCGGGATTGCGAGTGTTCAGCGGACCTGAGTAACTGCACTGTTATTGCCAGAAGTGGTAATCAGCTGACACGAGAGATTATCGAAGCTGAGAAAATAGCCAGGTTGGACAAACAATGTGTTAGTGTCCCATCTTTAGCTTTGTCAAAGAAAGAATTAGATTATCTCGAGATAACATTAAAGCAACAAAAGTGATGAGGAATTTTCGATTAGTTTTTATTATTTTTTATTATTTTTACATTTATTAAATTTTTAAATTTAATTTTTAAATGTTTTAAATTTTTTATTATTTCTTTAGTTGTCTTTCCTTTATTTAATGAGTAGTTACTAATGTTCATTGGCTATTTGGTTTCTGGCGTGTATAAATTTAAAACGTTCTCATTAATGACGAAGGAGAAGAAGTTGAAGAATTGAGGAAGAAGAAATATAGAACTGAGTTGTTAATCAGCGCTGCGATTCTGTTTCCTTCTTGTGTGCCTGTGAATGTGACTGTTCATCCGCGCTGTTCCATCTAAACATTTTACACATATACTGCTCAGGCCGTAATGTTTGAATGTTCATAGTACTTTATTACCCTCAGATTTGGTGTAAGTTGTCTCTTGATTGCTTACGACAGAAAGAAAGAAACATTCTACCTCTGGATTGATAGAAAAGCTCCGCCTGATGACAGCTACCAATCATCTCGGCGCCGATTATGAGTATTCATTGCACGCCAACGGTCGCGAGCTTAGAACGAGTTTTTCCCTTGTGATTTCATGCAATCCCAATTGTTCTTGACGAGCTTTTCCAATGTGATTTCATAAAGTCGCAATTGTTCTTGACACACAACATTGTTAACTCACGCAAGCGGCTACATGTGAAGTTTAGAATATTTTGTATTGATTGTGGCACACGTGGCAAGTAGAATAGGTTTTTTTTTTTTTTGCAATCCGCGAAATAGAATGCTCCTGGGTTACCTAGGTCTCTAATGCATGTAGCACATAAAAGCGCATGAGCTGAGTCGCAGTGGGAAACGAAAACAATACTGATAAACAAGTGTGTAATCAAGGGAAAACTGAGGGAATTACAGATATCCAGAACGTAAGCTTTGTTTCACTAAATACATTACCAGTAAAGTATTTGGTTTTATCGTGCGAGCGAGGCGGAACATACAAGTGCGAGCATGCTGCCCTGAACTACACTTCCAGTGTACAAGCGCACCGTTCCAAGTATGGAGCTCGCTTCTATGGCTTTTGGTACGCTCAAACCTTTTAAAACACGATTATAATCAATTGTATTGTTTCATTTTTTTTTATTAACGCGCCTATGGTTTTTTTTAGTCTTTTGCGTTAACGTGCCCTTTTCTTATTTAAACGTTATTTTCCGGAAGTCCGCCAAATATAGTCTGTTTCATCGCAAGTAAGAGCAGCATACTCAAAAATGTAGACAAAAAATAAAAAAAGAACGCGAACACGCAAACACGCATTAAAATGCTATGTAACGGCGCATTCAAAATTGCTTGTTAGTTTCTTAGACAGTACGAGTTTCGTAGGGCGACATTGTTACCCGTTCTAGATTGTAAATTTAGTCAGTGCAGTACAACTTTTAGCCTGGGGTCTTTAACGTGCATCACGCAGTATATGTGATACACGATCGCATGACGGTAGGATGCAGATGGGCGACTGAACCCAGGGTCTCTGCTAAATTCCCTTTGATAAAGGAGTTTTTTACAAGTCCCACCATACATTGTTGCGGAAACCCGCAAGACGCGTGCCAAGAGCAGGTGCTCCGCCGCCATTTGCCTCCGAAGGCCGCCCGGGACATGGGCCTCGTGCACTGGCACATTTAAAGTTACTTGCAAGACTAACGCAAACACATCTAGGGGCCGCTACAGGTTCTGCATCGTGAGCTCCGTGCTTTGAACGGAGCTCGCGCTCGCGCATTTCTTAACGTGCTCTGATCTGCGGTAACATCACACACTCAGCCAGCAATTCCCCAATGCACTTTGTCTAGCCTAGTGAGCTAAACCAAATGAGCTACGCTTAGAGTATTGGCACTCCTTTCCCCGATATTGTTGTGGGCGCCGCCATTTCGGTTAGTACAAAGCAAACGCAACTGCCGATCGTCATGATTCAAAAGTGCGGCTTTTTCAGAATTATTTTCGAGGAAGCTCACGTAATATTGCTTTGCTCCATCGCAAACTGTTTAATCATTCGCGGAGGACGGAAAAGCATTTCCTGTAATTTCAAATAAAGCTAAGGTGCGTATGAAGCTTGGCTTATTTAGTGGCTCTAGTTTAGCCCGACCGCACGGGCACACAAAGAGAACGAGCTGCTTGACCTCGCGCTCTTGGCACTGTTTCAGTGGCTTCATTAGCCCGCAGCGTTGGCTGCGCTAAGGTAAATCAAAGCAAATAGCTTTGATTTACAGCAAAAAGCAAAGGTCAATCAAAGCAAACTACGGTAAATCAAAGCAAATATTCAGATATTAGGGTTTTACATGCCAAACCAACAAAAATCACCTAAACACCATAATAAAGACAAATTGAGGGTTCATTTTGACTAGCTGAAAATATTTCGACGTGCAACCGAAATCTCAGATTGGCCTCCGTCAGATTGCGGGCACTCGGCCGGTATTTAAACCCGACAAATATGGATTCATTGGCCAGCGCTTTGGGTCAGAGACACTGAGACGTTTTAATGTTTTGTGTTTTTTTTTTTTAAATATCATTGCCACGTAAGAGCCACCGAGGTAGTTTTTTAAACAAAATAAAGTTGTACCATTCTGACAAGCATAGTTTGATTGCGAAAATAATTTTTGCAAATAAAATTTAAAAAATTCAAATGTTTTCGCATACGTGGCGGAATCCCAAATGGCGGAATCCCTTCCGTGGCGCCCATTTCATTTCGATCGCGTCAGGCATGTGTACCGATGCACATGCCTGACGCGAAATAAAACGCGCTCGAAAGCAGCTGTGGTGCACCCGCAGCCTCGCGATTGTTGTTCTGACATCTCTGGCTCGCTCAGAGCGGGCCTCCAGGCATCTGACACCCTGACATCTGGCGCTTTTTCTGTCCTTCACGTGGCGTTCCAAGCGGCACACGACGGCAAATGCACATTAAGCTATTCTTGAACACGTGTCACCATCTGTATTTTATATTAAGAAACTGCAGTTTGCCGTAACTGAATGGTGAAAGTTTGAGGCCCAATAATATTCTTAACGTGCAATATATCAATATGGAAGTTCTGGGAAATGTAATATCGAAGGATGCTTTGTAATTTAATGTCTCGTAATTTTGACTATAGTCGGATGCAACCTAAGAACAATCCTTTAGCTCCACCCACAAGCGCATTGCGCCCATCTGAAGTGCCTCCGCCGTCAAGAAAGTAGTTCGCTAGCAACGTTGCTTTTTCTTCCTCCAGTAAACGTGTCTTAAACTACTACAATATTTATTTAATTCATTCAGGACGTTTAAATAAGTTAGAATACGTTTTTGTCAACGAAGTAGCTGTTTAGCAAAGAAAGAAAGTCATGTCCAATGTACCGTCTTCCCAATTCATTTTCTGTCCAAGATACTGTCTAACATACTGTCTTCCAGCGCCTTCGATTAAGGGAAAGCGGCGAAAACGAAACTAACCTTTCTCTCGCCAAAATTTAAATAACAAAGCACTTATTGTTTTGCAAATAATAAATATTTAGTGATTTACTTAGTTTTGTGGGCTTTGCGCACGAAATGTGTGCCTTTATTTTGTTGGATGAATAGAAAACAAGAATAATTATACTTTCCGGGTTTGACAAATCGGCACCCTCCCAAGTCATCGACACCACCACCGCGCCCCGCTCTCTTTGTCTTCCGTCATGGATCCCACTGAGGTGACATCGGAAAGCGATTCTCCTGATTCTTCTTGGACGAAACAGCCTGGTGCAGCCTTACCGGCGACACCAAAGCGGTTCTTCAAGAAGCACAAGCGTGGTCGGGTTTTGAACAGCGGCCAGTGGTGCGTAAAACACGGTGCAAAAAAGCAGAATAATTGTCACGAGAAACTAGCGTCGCGTTGCTAAGGCCAGCAGCCATGCTGAGCTTTTTTTTTTTTTCAAAAGGATCGCGATTGGTTCACGGAATCGTGACGTCATGAAAACGATTGGCTGGCGTTTCTCGGCGTAGGAATACATTTTCCTCTGAGAGGCATTTCCGGTTTTTTCTTAGCTTGCAACCGACTATAGTTGACCTGATTCCATTTTTATAGCACCATAAAATAATACAATTTTAAACTTTATTTTTTATTTTAAAATATACATTATCTGTACAGTTCGTTGCTTACTTTTTAATTAATTATATCCAACCGAACGCTCATGTATTATATTGTGGACGATAGAACGTTATAACTCGAGAAATATTTGTTTTCAATAATAGAGACTGTGGTCTATTAAGACCTGAATAATTAACTAACAACTAAAAATAATCGTAATATCGAGAGATTAAAATATATAGTGTAAAAACGGTTCTTTATTTTGAAATTAACTTTATAATTGTAGAATACATAGAAGGAAAGTTATAAGCCGTCAAAAAAGCACCAAAACGTCATGCACGATGGTGTCGCACCTTAAGAGGATATCTCAGTAGAATTTCATCTCCGATAGGAACTTTTTCGGAATCCAGATGGCTCTGGGGAGGAAGCCTTTGTACTCACCTGCTTACGTGATATAGTGCTATTTCTAAACAAAAATAAAGAAAAAAGCTTGTCTTTTTGTTCCGGTTATCAGCGGACGGCTTGACCTAGAAAGCCCCCACTTAAAGGGGCACTCAAGTGGTTTTTGAGTTCGTGTTTTGATGATGACAGCTGAATTTAGACCCCCTAAGTATCCCTAAAAACCAAAAAATATAGTCATACGGTGATTATTTCTTTAATAAAAATGTAATTGAAGGCCGCCAAACCTCGGATCCACCCGAAAACGAAACCACTCTCATTGGTCCTCGCACGCTTATCAAAAGGATCTCGGGCCAATGGCGTTGGACGACGTTCCGTCGCGCAGTGATCCCGAGGTAGCCGCATCGGCCGAACCTCTTTGTCATTCGAGCTTCGATCATGGCGGAGTTCTCTACGCTCGAGGACCTGACGCCGTTAAAGACACTTGCGTTTGAGTGCGTTTGACTGCGTTGCGGCGAGAACCGAAAGCGAGTCACCGGCACATCTGTGCTTCGTATGAAGCGTGGAATCCAATTCAAGGAATCATCTTGGCACGCGACATAAGCAGCAGGGATGTCCTGGTGTTTCGCTGCCGCAACGCAGTCAAACGCAGTCAAACGCAACTGTGTGAACCGGGCTTTAGAGGTTGAAATTCTTCGGCGGACAGCCGACCTAGGGATGATTTCCTATGACGCCACTTCGACGTGCGATATGGACGATAGCAGCGCTTCGGAGTCATGTTCGGGTTCCGAGGACGGCGAAACGCAGACCTTTTCGGGCATTCTTCGATTTGCGGTTGGGGCAAGTCGTAACCGAACCAACGTTTGACATCGCAGCGTTACCTCTGGTACGTGATGTCAAACGATGTCGCCACGTTGCCTTTCGCCTCGGGAGGACGGGGGAAAGGCTGGTTCAGACATGTGCAACGAGCGCGTACCTACGACTGCGTTTGTAGCGACCGGAACGACCGCTCTGCGCCGCGCGTACACACACCTGCAACCACTACAACAAGCGCAGCGGGTCATCAGCACGGCGACCGCTTCTATACGCGGCCGTCAGCTGTTTCAGCGGCCCCTCTAAAAAGGGGACGCACTGCTACTCAATGCCGTAACCGAATATAGACAGACAGTTGTCTATAGCCTAAAGCTTTATTATTATTTTTTTTGATAGGCTTGCAGGGTACAGTGGATGAAAAAAATAAAATAAAAAGATGCAGTACGCCGTCTTGGACGATCACGACTCTAATACACGACATTGCAATAGTACAAATATCGCCACACGCCTTTTCTACGATTATAAAAGACAATGTAATCTTAGCAGCGATATAGCAACGTAGAAATATGATTTCGTGATGAGACAGACGTTGCGAGCATTCAGGATTGCTAACACTAATCACTTCTCTCCGGTGATGAAAACGCGTGAAAATTCGCATCCTTTATACGGTACGCGCCAGTAATACCTTGAACTTGAGCACACGCATGAAATGCGCCAAATAAGAAATCCGGGCGATGTTCGAGGACACAAATGCTTAGAAAGCACCACTGTAGTCGAAGTAAACAAACACGACGGCACGGGCGTTTCTGCTGTCTTGAGAGTGCCGCCACGACATCGCCGCACGAGTAGGTGGATCTTTCCTTTTAGTACGTGCTGGTTTATCATAGCGACACACGACGAAAATTCACAGTCAAGGATAGCGCTTTTACGCGGAACGATGAGCTTTCACCACGCCTTCCACGTCGACGACCACCACCGAGGCCTGGC
Source organism: Ixodes persulcatus (assembly GCA_013358835.2). Lineage (NCBI taxonomy): Eukaryota > Metazoa > Arthropoda > Arachnida > Ixodida > Ixodidae > Ixodes > Ixodes persulcatus. The sequence continues at coordinate 8,589 of JABSTQ010002886.1, forward strand.
CGGACCGCTACCGACAAAACCGGCCCGACCGGCCTGCAAGTTGCAACGTGCGCTTCCGCGCATCCCGGGGGAGCGGCAAATTCACCCCCCGCGGAGGAAGGCAAAGAGAAAACGTAGTCCCTTGTTTGTGAAACGATAATTGCAGTATCGCGTATTCTAAACTAGAAATATTTTACGTCTTTTGAAATTATCATGCACAACATATTTAAATGAACTGAAAATTGTTTCTTTAGCGAAACTTTACAAAGGCCGCCAAAATTTTCAAACATACGATAATTTCATTGGTCCTCGCAAGTACAGAAAAGAGTCCGCACGTATTTTATTCCTGCGTGATTAATAGGCGGTTCTGCCTTCTAAAACTGAAGATACTCATTCACTGACACTTCCTTAACGCCATCGCACCAAAAAGTAGCTTCTCCAAAAACTGCTTGAGTGCCCCTTTAACCATCCCGTCCCTCCGCCCTGCGAGCTGCGAGAATGGCTTTGTGGGCCTCCGAGGCCATCGCGAAGGGGGCCCTTTGTCCCATTCTTACCGGATTAAGAAGAAGAAAAACGCGTTTAGAGAACGCCTCTGTTGCAGATTGGAAAGAATTTGACGCTCACCAGAAAAGTTACGACGAGAAACTAGAAGATTGGAACCACACGAGCGGAACGAGGCAAACGACAGACCGAAGCCGTTCGAGACACTTCTGTGTAATGATGTATATTCAATTGATTTATTAGTGTAAATACAGTTTGTGTTTTGTTTTTGCGTTAATTGCCTGATTTAAAGTAAGACGCCCACACGACCTCTTCGATTCTGAAACAGCCTCATTTCGCTGCCTGATACTTTGGATTCCTTTGGCTCGGTTCTTCGGCTATTTCGCGTTCCGAGATTTTTCGTACGATACGATTTCCAAGTAGCAGGTAGACTGTTGATATCGTCATTAGAAAAAACAAAATATGCCATATCATCATTACAAAATGAGATATGCCATGTGTCGTGTTGTAATGCTGCGAAATAATCTACCACAAGTCAGAATGACATCGCGTACTAAATAGCGGCCCTAAGAGCTTACTTTTCATGAAGCAGTGCTTTGAAAAATAAAGCTACTCGCTCTAAAAGTGTCTGATCCCCTTGTGCGAAAAAAGAAACGAAATGAACCAGTTCACGATACCATTAGCAGCCATTAGAGTCACAACTTTTGTTTTATACTTGGGAGAAGAGCGTGTCGGTTCAAGTGATGGATGAAGAAAGAATAATCAATTAACACTAAGACAACAAAACCACATCTTTTTTTTTCTAGAGCACCGGATTTCAACCGTCACCCCAATTTTAAAATCGGTGTGCGATTTCTAAATGGCACGGAATCAGAACTATATGTTGTACTGCCGAAATGCCAAAAAAATAAATAACCACAAGTTGAGATAGTGTTGCGTCTTATATACGTACTGTTCAAAGCGTAGTTCTAGTGTCACAAAGCTATGCTTTAAAAAATTATTAAAACAATACCTTCCATAATTAAGTGTTCAGATTAGTTCCGATAGTGATCTGACGAGATCATTTCTTTGCCTAGCCGTTTCGGAAACGGTTTAGTATTGGCTGATAGTATATTCCACGATAAGTTTTGTCTTATTCTTGCAAGGCAAAAATTATCGTACCTACAGTGCCACAGTGCCTATATTTTTATTCGTGCGATCCTAATCTCCCGGGGACAAAACCGCTGGTCTACCCGTGACGTCACGGCGGGGATAGAGCAACCAATCATTACACTGATTTCAAGCTCGTTCTCGCGGCTAATAGAGGCACCGTATTGGCGCGGACGGCTTCCAACTTCGTTCTCAGTCGGAGTTGAAGTTTCCACAAACCTGCGAGTTGTTACAAGGAAAGGGTGACGAAACGATGAACATTGTATGCTCCCACTTTGCGCTGGGGATAACGCAACTCTCAAAGAGAACAGACCCATCTCACCAGCCAGTTTGACTACGCCACCGCTGCCGCAATACATTGAGGGAACTTTAGTATTTCAGCACGTGCCCGAACCTCGCTGGAACTCTGCGCGTGAAAAGCACGTAACGGCACGAGCCGTCTCGGACACTGCCACCTGCTTCTTGTGAACTAAACTTTTGTCGGCTTCACGCATGCGCGAACGCTTGGTGAGGTCGGTTTATTAGAGGGGGTCCACTGGTTTGTGGCTAGGGTAGACATCGTTATACGGCATATCGAGGAATCTGGACCTTCTTTGTGTTTTGCCAATTGCTCTTTAGGGGGAAAAATAAAGGGGGAGGGCCACAAAGCTGTGCCCGAGTTGTCGTCGAGCAAAGCAATAATCGGGAAAATAACCCCGAAGGAAAAAAACAAAAAAAAAAGGCAAGCGCGTAGGTTCCAGGACATTTCATCGAACGCCGTTTCATCGAAAAAGTGGTCGTCCCGTACCGAAACGTTGGCCGGTATTTTTAAACAAAGAATCCGAATAGTCGGCCAAAAAACGTTGCTAACATAACAAAACCAAAAATTCGGGGCTAGTGGAGGGGGAGGTGGTGGAACCCGAATCCATCCGCTTGGGTACACCCCATGCAGGCGTGTCCTCCGTCGTGCCATCCAGGCTTCTGTCGTACGAGAGGACAATGAGAAATTTTCAAATTTTATTGCAGAAACCTATGACGCATTCAATGAAACGGCGTTCGATGAAATGTCCGGTGTAGGTGCGTGTGACCTTCTAGTGCGCAACAGAACCTTAGGTGTCTCAATTTGTGAAAATGTGATGGCTGAAAACCAGCATCGTCTTCCAGGCCCGTGCGATCTTCTGCGGTTCCGATATAAAAAAGGTTCAGATCCATGACGAAGTCACAAATCTCGGGAAAAAGCTAATAGAAGAAAATCTCACCGCAAGACCGACCTACGCGGAGAAAAGCTCATCGGAATCTTGATGAATGCGGTGGAAACTCACCTACGATGTTCGTTTTCGGAAATGGCATTATTTTGGTATATGGATAATAAAAACTTTATTTTCCATTTTTTTTTTTGCAGTAATTTATGACTTTTGGTGTGATAGGTCCTGCCGCAATTTGGGGGCTCTCTGTGGTCGTCGGGTGCAATGACGAGGTCACTTCGTTACTGTTCACAGAACTCAACGTTGATGCAATGTCTTTATAGAAAAAAGACGTGTCTATTCCTTTGTTAATTGTTCCCATTCTGCAAAATTGTGGACTTCTGCTTCTTCATTCCTATTGTTGTCTGCAATATACGAATCTTGTATATATCTCTCCGTTTGCGTTCCCCGCATGGCCCCCAGAGTAGAGCCGCAAATACTAAATTTAAAAGCTTGATCGTATAATGGACTTCTTCCAAAACCGACGCGCCCCATCGCGGCGAAATACCACGCAGTGCACTCTGGGAACAAGTTGGCCACTCAGTTTCGGTTTCGACTGAGCAGCTTCATCTCATGCTATCACGCCGCGACCGAACGCGCTGCTTGCGTTTTCGATTATCTGACTTTTCACGAACGTACAATACACTCATTCTCGAGCGATACAAAACGAAGACCGGGGCACTTTCCCTGGTTCCCGAAACACCGGATATTATGAGGGCGTATGCAAACCAACGCGCTCAAGCTCGTTGATGCAAACGTAGTAAGACGTGGCTTACCGCCGAATTCAGAAACCTCACTCAAACTACACTCACACTTAAGGGCCCCTCCACTTCCTCGAGGAAGGCGCGAGGGCCGGCGCTGGCCAATCGCGACGGCGGGTCCGTCCTCGCGATTGGCCAGCGCCGGCCCTCGCGCCTTCCTCGAGGAAGTGGAGCGGCCCTTAAGTGTGAGTGTAGTTTGAGTGAGGTTTCTGAATTCGGCGGTTAGTCACCTCACCCCACGAGTGCATCTTTGAGTTAAATTTCGATAATCCCGTCTAGTACCAGTGAACTACAACTGAAATTTGGTCACCTGGAGCCTTACACGTATTTTGTTTGCCAAACGTCCGCTTCGTGTTACTTCATTGGGCGAAAAGCAAGCCGCATCCTCACAGGAGTGTCAAAGTTGAGCCCAGCGTTGACGCATGATCTTTTAAGGAAACGCAATAAATTCGACCTCACTACTGCACAAAAGTTACTGTATCTCCCACTCAAATTTTATGCTGATAGAAGATTTAAGTTTTCGCAAACGCTGAGATCGGCTAGCTACGACGGAGGCCCTAACAAGCGTCCCCAACTCCTCGCTGAGCCTTTTTGGACGAGCTTTTACTGACGCCCAAGATTTGTGCCTGACCGGTGTGTTTGAAATTGTCTCGGCATACTCAGGCAGGAAGAAAGCAAACACAAAACAAATATTATGGCCATTAGCAAGCGTCAAACGCGCTTTGAATAATTTCGTTCGTTTGGGGCACCGCATTGGGGTTCATGCCCGTCCGGGCGCACTTCCGGCGAACGGTGCGACATTCTTCACACAAGTGCTCGACTTTTGCTTTCTTAAAACGGTTTGTATGTGCGAATGTGCTTATTTGATTGCAGGATAACTTCATGCGCATACGCGATGTTGAATATTAGTGGAATGCAATCGGGTGGGACTTCACTTAATTCGTGCAGTGCTGCGGGTCTGTACAGATAAGAGATAAGAAGTGTGTTAAAATTGAGATTTTCAATGGCGCCTCCGAGTTTTACCTCGCGTACTCAGGCGTAATAAGACAAACGGTAATCGCAAAAAGTAATATTGTGTCTATGGACGCACGAAACAAACAAACTTCCTTTCTGTTAGCGTTTCGATCGAGGTATGTGGACGAGCCAATGCTGGGAATCTCGACGCTGCGAAGCTCGGGGATCTTGCTTGTGTACGAATCAACAAGCTGTAGCAACCAATAAGTATGCATGCATCGAGCTCGCACCTTTACATTAGTGTTGTTTGCTTGTGTACGAATCAACAAGCTGTAGCAACCAATAAGTATGCATGCATCGAGCTCGCGCCTTTACATTAGTGTTGTTATCAACAACACTAATGTAAAGGCGCGAGCTCGATGCCTACATACTTATTGGTTGCAACAGCTTGTTGATTCGTACACAAGCAAGATCCCCGAGCTTCGCAGCGTCGAGATTCCCAGCACTGGCTCGTCCACATACCTCGATTGAAACGCTAACAGAAAGGCTCAAGTACAAAAATACAACAAGCATGTGTTATGACAAGCTATACGTCTCGGGTTTGTGCTAAAGCTTTGAGGTCTGGCCATTTAGGTTAGTTTAGAGACCACAAATGACGCTCTCGGGACCAGAAAACATGAGATAACGGCCGTTAATAGTCCACGCTCTGTCGACGTGTCGATCGAAACCGAAACCATGCCACTCTCTTCCCTGGCCATTTAGTTCCCAGAGTGCAACGCGCGCCGTGTTGCATGCAGGGCTTTATGGAAGTAGTCTATTCTTGAGTTGGTTTATCTCAGCATCTGTCAGATTTTCGGTGAACTGTTCTTTAGTGAGCTTTTCTCCCGTGATCCTCTTGGTGTTGCGCTGTTCTCCGGCGGAGAAAAGCACACCGGAAATCCGGCGGATGCGGAGAAGAGCTCACCAGACTTCGGATAGATACGGAGAAAAGCTTACCTTTACAAATCGTTTTAACATTATTTCTTCGCAGCTCTCGATATTTTATTGAACTCTGTTCTTCAAAGTCATTTAAATGAACGCCCTGTAATTGAATCCAATTTCATCGAAGCCGTTTCGTAGAACACCGTTTTATCGAACATCATGATGGTTTCTGGCCAGATCGTTTCTCGTTTTTGTAAATAGTGTTTTCTTATTTGCATCTAAAGGATAAAGATAATGTCACGAATGACAAATGATGAGGCGGTGAATAACTAAAGAAACTAAACGTTTAATGGGGTGAACGAAATAGAAGGTTGGCGTCGCAGGCGTCGATGTCGACGAAACAGCAGGATCGGGACTGACTCCGGCTCTCCACGCGGAGCTCCTTATGTACACGCGTGGGCTTCTGGAACAATCGGCGTAGAAGGTTCGGCGCCTAGAACATTGTAACCTCGAATAAGCAACAGGGTTCTCGAAATTACCAGAACGCGACATTACAGAAACAATAAGAAGGTGAATCCGCGGCCAGGCATCGAAGATAAGCACGGTAACCGTTAGGCCACGGGCGCGCTGCGTATACTTGGCTAGCTGCTCACGCGGCAATATTATGTTCCGTTTTTCTTTTGCTTTGTAGTAAACAATGACCTCTTTCGGTTATGCGGCCTAAGACGAACTTGATACCTTTTGGGAGGTCAGAAGTCGTCGGGTGCCGAGACGGAGGTCACATTGTTGCTTTTTCGTAGTACTCAACATTGAGGCAATGTCCTGTCTCCATGTAAAACAGAAAAAAAGCGTTCCCCACTTTTTTACATGTTCACATTCCGCAAAACTGTGGATTCGTCTGCCTCTTCCCCATTTTACTTAGAAAGTATGCTTTTCTTTTGGGGCTGAACGAGAACACTTGGTTTTACAAATATACGAACACGCAAAAGCGCAGCATGAGCGCTGAGCAAAGTGCGGACGTGAGTATTAAATATAAACACCGCAGTGCAAACAATAATAAAATATTGCGTAAATGAGCTGTTCTCCGCATTTGTCGGTTTTGCAGTGAGCATTTCACCAGTGAGCTTCTCTCCGGTGAGCTTTTCTCCGCCGCCCGATCTCCGGTGAGATTTTTTGTCCGCCGCCCAACAGTAACAGCCGACCAAGGGTTCATCGCAGCCAAGACAGTATAATCGACGAACACCATAATAAAAGATGTGCGGGTTCTTGTCTAATACATTCGCCTCTATTTCATAAAATACAGAATCAAGAGTGTGTTGGTTCGGGTCAAACAAAGAATCTTCAGCGCGACTTTCACAACTTCAAAATAGCAACGTGTCACGCCTACTACCAAAAAGCTTGTTCTGTTTTTAGCTTCTCTGAAATTTGTTTCGGAATGTTTGTTATATTTCGGTAGAAATCCGCCTCCACAAGTGTATATGCCAAGCGAATGTCGAACTTAAAAAGAAAATCGACAAACTCACGTATGTTTCTTCCACATTTAAAATAAGTAAACATTTTAGATACATATCTGCAGAACATTTGAAATCGCCAGATAAAATCACCTATCCTACTTCGAACACAAGGAAGTGGTAAGACAGTATCTACTCTTTGACGCTTCGGTTGCTTTTGTCTAACTGCATTTGCTAACTTCAGGCTTCACGAAAGGACCGCTTGAAGGGTGAAATTTTTCACTCCCAATTTCTTGACCCAAAATGCCAACAAAAAATGAAACATCCTCCCAAAGACGCGCTCCTGCGATTGAAAACTAATGACTCTCACCCACCCGCTAAACATCTCCGCCGCCAAAAAAAGAAAAGAAACTTCTAACTTTCATTTGTGCGACCCCAAAACACCAACAAAGAACGGAACATCCTCCCGAGGACGCGCTCGGGCGATATACAACCTATTACAGTATTACTCACTAACGCGATAACCCGCAAAATATCTTCGCCCCCTAAACAAAAAACAAAAAACAAAAAAAAAAACAGGAAAAAGAAAACGATCAGTTTCGAGAGGCACCCTTCCTCAAAATCCCGACTGTCAACCCGACGACCTTGAAGATGTAAGTAGTCCGGGGCGCAATAATACATTGCGCAATTTCAAGAGCAAGTTGTGCGGACAGACTCATAGATGGCGCCAGGTGACAGCTGGATTTTTTGACGTTTTGATAGGCTACAAACTTAGATAAATTTTATTAGAATGAGAATCTCTGGAAAAAAGATCTTGTAAGAGATATATTCGAAAAGTCCTGGTCTTGAATATTGTCGAGCCTAAATTTGTATTTTGGCCCCGGTTTATTTTTAAATGTTGATGAAGAACGGAACAAAAAAAAAAAAAAAGGCTTTTTCAAGCATCTTTAAGTTCCCCAAAAAACTTCTAAGCTTGAAAATCGGGAAATGTAGCGCCGCAATATTACTCAGTTTGGTATTATCTTTCTTATAAAACCAATCCCAAGTCAATCCGTTCGGTGGTTCTCGAGAAAAAATACCAAAAAGTTGCCATTGGAATTGCATAGGGCTCGGTAGCTGCGATATCCTCTTAAAGGGGCCCTGCAATGACTTTTTTTACTGGTTTTTAATTTGCACCGAACCTAAGCGCACTGAACGTAGTAACTTAATGAAACTTTTCTTTTCGCAAAATTCGCTTTATTTTAAAAGTTATAGGCAAATTAGAATTACAAAAACAAGCAAAAAATAACCTCCTTCATGACGTCGTAGGTCCTGGCTTGAGTGGCCGTGAACTAGAGGAGGCATAGTGAGCTAATCGAGCGCTCACGGCTGCCGCACTCCGTGTCGACGGCTCGAGAGGGCGCAACTAAAGCGTGTGTTGGATAGGCTGTATGAAGCGGGCGGCCAAGGCGGCTCGCATTGCATTTTCTGCGCGATTAAAGACTATTTCGGCATAATGCCCGTGTCCCACTAGAGCGACAGACAGAGACAAAAGACAGCGACAAGCCTCAAACCCATGCAGCATGCTCGCGATGGTACCTTTGGTAGGCGTTTAGTCGTTCGGTGCTCGTGAAGTAAGCACAATCGATTGCTAGCTTGCCAAAGATACCCTCGCGTGCATGATACTCGTGTTTGAGCATAGCCTCCTTTATTCTACAAAGCCTTTCAAATCGCGAAAGACTGGTTTGAGGCTTGTCTTTGTCTTTTGTTTCTGTATGTCGCTCTAGTGGGACACGGGCATAACACATCATTGGCCACACACGACAGCAAACACGGGGTAAAGATCACTACAGAACGGGAGCCACTTCTCGCTGCCATACCGCCAAATGGCCTTTCTACGCTCCGGGACCTTTCTACGCTCGCCGTTCGTCGGCGCCTCATCCCACTAGCCCTTTCTAATATGCGCCGCTTTTTCCGCCGCTTGGTGGCAGGTATGTCGACGGGTCATTTCTGGTTTCCGTGCTTTATAAACTGCATTTGTTTCTTTTCTGATCTAAAATACTGAACAAAAACTACTTTCATACATAATTGAATTGGTTCGCGACACTTATATTTTGTATCTCGACTAAAAAAAAAAAAGCTTTTAGCGGCTCTGACCAGTAGTAAGCCCAGGACCAAAAACGTCACATTTTGCGCGCTTTCAGTACCGCGGGTCGCCCTCGTCGGTGGAGGAGGTTTCCGCGTCTTCCAGTTAAAATATGACGCACTGATATTTAGTTACTCTCTCCGTGATCGCTGGCTTGCCCGAACCCCAAGAGACGTGGAAACCGCAAAAATGGTAGACGCTTAAATATGATTGCAGGGCCCCTTTAAGCTGAGACTAGAAGCTTCGCCTTCAGCGCGAGCTCACTGGCTTCCGCAGTGCTTTTTTGCGCGTGCCTGCGCGTTGACACTTGTCGACGTGCGCGATCGAAAGCGTTGCTGTGATAGGCCTTCCAAGATTGGCCGAATGCTGACTATGACGTCATTTCCCTTTGACGGAAATAAGAGGAATAGAATAACTTTAATTTTAGCGATATTAATACCGTACGTTGGTTTCAGAGCGCAATGATTTCAAGCTTCCACCATGCTCATTACAAATACCACCAAACTTGTTGCTCGCGAGGTAATGACGTCACGAGAGGGAATGAGAGGAGGGCGCCACCGAAACATCTCGCTGCTAATAGTTTGTGCTAGCCCACTTGGAAACCGATCCCCCGGCGCAGCGCTGAAATGAGCGGCTCTGGGAAGCGAATGGCGGCGGAGCACCCGCTCGTGGCAAGTGTCTTGCGCGCTTCGACAGCAATGGTTGGCGATACTTGAAGCGTGAATTTTATCGAAGGACTTTAGGAAGAACGAGATGCAACACAAAGCCATGTGCTGGCGACACTGCGTTAGAATGCGCGGAATTATATTTCAAGCGGTAGATATTGCGCAATAGACGATTATCACGAGTGGGCGCAATCTCGTAGCTGCTGAGCCGACAATGCGAGCCTGCCATTCTTTGGATACGAACTTTTGTGCATGTAATGGACACGAGGAATGCGTCGGCGTTCGGTCTGAACTTGGGTCAGTTCCTATCGAGAACGCGTGCCTTCGGCGAGGGCAAGGTTCCAATCAGGCGCTTTAAAAAGAAAATGGCGACCGCCAATGCTTCTTGAAGGCGATAAGGAAAGGGTATAGTAACGCGTTCAAAGGGTTAAGAAACGCGGATAGCGGCAGCGGTCATATTCCTTTTGTTAAAGCCTGACACAATAGCTGTGTGCTACTAAAAAAAAAAGAGTGATAACGACGCCCCTAACATACGAGCTTGACTCATAATATTGTTATTCGTAACGTTTGTCGACAATAGAGAATAATTAAGGAAGGAAAATTCGGCTATATAAGGCATGTCGATGAGCCTTCATACACAGCGCGGATAAGGAGCACTCATTCGGCATCAAACATGGTTAAGTCACCTCAAGCCTTCGTAGGAGCAGCCATTCTCGTAACATTGGCGAGTCTACTTTTAATCCTAGTTTTTATGCGGAGTCCATGTTCGTCTGCTCCTTGCACAGGGGTTGCGATGATGTCAGATCGCCGAGCTCTTATTGGCTGACTAAACACAAAAATAGTGGGTAGACCTCAAAGCATCCAGCATCGAGGTCTATCCCCTATCCTTCCAATCAAAGCCAATCAGAGAAACGAGTCGTTCTGACGTCACCGAAACTCCTGCGCAAGAAGCAGACGACTTGCTCTCCGCATAGCAATTACCTCCTAAGCATTCTGAGAGACTCCTTTAGCCTTCCAGTGACGAATTCGGTTGTTTCCTATTTTTTACAGCTTAGATATTAATTGTGGCGTTATGTCCAAAAAAGGTATCCCTACAGAATGTGGATGTTTTATAGCTTGAGAAACCGCAAAACATTTGAAAAAGGGATAGCAGTGAAGTTCTTGTAGTGGTGAGGAGAGGCACCAGGTATCGAAATGTCCTCTTTGTCCTCTTCCCGATTGCGACTAATTGTGACTTTGGCGATTCGGGCTAGTTGGTTCATTATCACGTTCAAAGCGCCGAAATCACGCACGAAATATAAGAATGGGGACGAAAACAGGGCACCCTTTTTTCGCCACCTTTCTTATTGTCCTTGTGTGGTTTCGACAATTTGAACGTGATCGCGTGACCTCAATTTTGAAGCAGTGGACAGGCGATGCCTTGAATGAGCAAACTTACTTTCGTCTATTTACGAACGCCTGCGGATGTCACACTCGCGACCGACGCGGAGAACACAAAGATCATCCGAAGGCGAGGCTACTTGCGACCCCCCCCCCACACACACACACACACTCACCCCAATCCTCCTCATCCAAGGAGAGGGCAGAGGGGTTTTCTCGACGGCGCCAAAGGCAAGCTAAAAATAAACGAGCATTCAAAGAAACGAACACTCCGACCCTTACAGGGTTGGGTGGACAGGCTATTTTCTTGAAATACAAATAATGTTATTTGTTGTGATGCAGAATATTGAGTAATTAAAATAGATAAACATAACGAGCGTTGTTTCCGTGTCAAAGCGCGAAACACACGTACGACGAAACCGTCCGATCCGACGTCCGATCAGGCGATACGACGGTTGGAGGCGAGGGTTTTCAACGCTCTCCGGTGCTACGAAAACCCTCGCCCCCCAAGGTCATTCCGGCAGTCCGCACGTCGGATCGGACGGTTTCGTCGTACATGTGTTTCGCGCTTTAAAGCGCAAAACACATGCGCGTCAAAACTGTCCGATCCGACTTGCGAACTGCCGGAACGACGCTCGGGGGCGAGGGTTTTCGTAGCACCGGAGAGCGCCGGCAACCCTCGCCTCCGAACGTTGTACCGGCAGTTCGCACGTCGGATCGGACAGTTTTCACGCACAGGACGCGTTGAACGCGTAGCAGCTATAGTTCCGAATTGCAGTCGACAAAACTCAGCCCGAACTATTAACTACCTCAATATTTCTGCTTTTTTCACCGGTCCTGCAAGTCCCAGGTAAGATTTTGTTTCGCCTCTGTTTGCAATTTTGTCACGGTTAATTCTTTTTGCATCTTCTCCGCGCTCCCCGACCAGTCACTCTTGAAGTCAATTATTACCAATCAACTTCTGCTTTGTGGAAATGAGATCTTTGTACGCTTACTATATATCACGGGGCTGGCGATGCGATACACCCGTAAAGTCTCTAACCTACGATAAGGAAAGAGGGACATGTAAGACAAACGGAAAGCCTGTCTTGTCTGTTTGTCTTCAATGTCCCTCTTTCCTTATCGTAAATTAGTAAACAACACGATCAACCATCTACGTTTCTAACCTATCTGCACCGTCCGCAATGTTTTCTCATGATATGTTGTTACAGGGGTCTCAAACCCACTCGAGTGTGGGGACCAGACAGCCCACCCTCGAAAGGTCGAGGGCCAAGTTGAAAAAAGTAGACAGATAAAAAGAATGCGTTGATGGTGTTTCTTTTTGCAGTAGAGCCGAGCTCTCTGCTTTTTGCAAACTTGCCTTTTTGCCAGTGACAGCCATAGCTTTAATTTATTAATAACACTACCTTGGACCCTTACCTGATCTGATAACAAGATTTAAAATATCACCAGCCCCCCCAACGTGCTGGCGTTTTTCATCATAACAATAGCGAAGACAAGCAACAAGTAAATACTTTAGTTTTTACGCTACGAATTACTTTCAGGTTACTTTCCTCGGATACTTTCAGCAAATAAACAAAAAAAAACGTCACGTTTCTATACATTCTATTGCAATACTATTGGCGACTTTCGCCACGTGCTTTCGAACCTACTTTCAAGGCTGCGTCTTTAGACCGCCAGACAGTGTGAATATCGGATTCGGTCGAGGTGGCTGGCGAGCTAATAACATGCCTCCACCACTGTTCGTTTTTGCCGCTAGGTACCGTCGATTTTGTTGGAGTCGCCAATACACCGTACCCCATAAAGGAGCGATGCAGCAATATTCGTACTTTCAGTAAATACCTCTTGAAATTACTTTTTTCCATTCATGACCTATAAGACGCGTGTTAGTTGTTTTTTTTTCTTCCGAGCAATGACAGTCGCAGAAAACATTTGAGAAAAACAATCAGCGTTTATTTTCTCCATTTTATTCCGACAATGTTTATGATAACCACGCGTGGGGGCTAGCCAAGCAAAGGGCACATGTTGTGCTCCACGTATTATTAAGATTCGGCTAGTCCCGTCACCGGCGCCATTGGGCACTAGCCGCTACCCGAATGCATGTTGAGGCATTGATTGTCACGAGCCCAAAAGCAATACTCACGGAGACCTCATGCTCGATGTAAGAGCCGCGCATTTAAATAGCGTCACTGTGGGGATCGCAAGGCTTGACGACGGAATCCTGGGGATTGCATTGTTGACAACGCCAACAATGCCATCCCCGCCACTTCGTCATCAAGCTTTGCGAAGGAGAGACTGAAGGATAACGACTGCTTTTATTCTTGAAATTACACGGCGAAAAAAATTCCTTCTTGGTCAGCGGTGTTGAATCTCAAGGCCGGTTCAGACATTTGCGTTTGAGTGCGTTTGACTGCGTTGCGGCGAGTACCGAAAGCGAGTTACCGGCACATCTGTGCTTCGTATGAAGCGTGGAATCCAATTCAAGGAATCATCTTGGCACGCGATATAAGCAGCAAGGATGTCCTGGTTTCTCGCTGCCGCAACGAAGTCAAACGCAGTCAAACGCAACTGTCTGAACCAGGCTTCAGAGGCTATGGACATTGCGTGAGAGTAAAATTTGATCCCACTAGTGCCACATAAGCTGGCGGAGAAACATTCGTTCCCTATATCGTTGCACAGCGCCTTCGACTCTCTCGGATGACAAGGGTGTAAGCATTACTCAGCAAAACCAATCAATACCGTCCTTTAAATTATACAATCAGTTGTTTTAACTCACAGACAGCAATTTAGACATCACGATTTCTTTTGACTTTAGGTAAAAAAAAAAAGTGATCGCATTTAGCAGTAGATTAGATACATCGAACCTGGAGTTAAGCCAGTTAGCGCGCTTTAAAAATAGCTTTCACACGTGGCTGCAAAAAGAGAAGTTTGACAAGAGAACGTCCCTTTTGCAGCAAATGCCCCTCGGCTGCAGTAGAGTGTCACAAACAAGAGTAAAGATGCGAGAAAAAAAAAACAGATAAAAAACCTTCCTGGTTTTTACAGCTGTCAAAGAGCGAAAAGCAACTTCGGAGCTACGGCTGCTCCAACACCTTTCTTGTCGCGTTAAAGCTCTTGGGACCGGTGTCCAAAAGAACTTTGAGAGAGCAAAAAACTCGGTGGATGCTCCAGAGTCGACCTCCCGAACTGGGAATTGTGTTTGACAACCAATTTCACCCCGAGGGAGGGGAAGCCGTCCAACAACGGAGAAGCAGCGACAATAGAAAAACCGAAGATTAATCGATCATTCTGGGCGAACCGTTCGCGAAATAGGAAAACGCAGCGGGAGGCTGCAGAGGTGCGTGATGACGAAAGGAAGAAGTCCGAGCGCCGGGAACAAAAGACGAAATCGGGGCGGAACCTGTAGCCCGCCACGGAAGAAAGCATCGGCTAGTGCGCACGACAAAAAACTCGCCGAAGAGAGCCAAATCACGTAGGACCAATCAGAGGGAAACGTTTCTAGCTAAAAAGTAACAAAAAGTAGTAAAAAATGTTTGAGATTAGCAGTAAGTACAGATATCAGAACAGGAGTCGATGTAATAATAGCCAGGTCAGTAGCCCGGACATAAACCAGGGCAGGTAGCCAAGAGAGAAAAGGGGAGGGGGGGGGGGGCGGGGAGAGCCGCGTGCCAATTAAATATACGGGAACGAAAGTGAAAGCCCTCGAAGGAGATCTGGCATTGAAATAAAAATAGACAGAGGTTCACCCCGTCAAAGGTCTCTTCTCTCTTTACTCTCTTCTCTATTAGAGAACAAGTGGACGCACAACATGGCAAAAATAAAAGCAGGCGTAAAATACAAATAGAGATATAGACAGGTAGATAGGGAGAGAAAAAGTAAGATATGGTTAACGAAGAAACATCTAAGTGAAGATGCAGAGAGAGAAAATTGTGATGGTGAAGCAGAACAATAGAAAGAGAGAGAGAAAGAGAAAGAAAGAGAGAGCGATATTGCAGTGGTATAGTAGGCGAAATCCTCAGCTGTGGGCTGCCAGTTTCAATTAGTGCGCCGCTTCGGACGGCCAGTTCGGGAGCTCTTAAAGAGCCGCGCACGTCTCTGCGGCGCGCCCCCGCGCACGGCTCTTAGCGTGGCGCTTAAGGGACTCCTTTTAATCTTGTTACGTCGCTGCCGAGAGACGAAGCGTCCGCTCGGGCACTTCAGGGATGACTGCCCCCGCGGGCACTGCGGCCCCCGGCCACGCGACTCTAAAGTCCGAACCACCTCGGCGAGGCGACGTTCCACGGGGCCCTAGAGAGCCCCGCGCAGATTTCGTTCGCGCACGCGAGATGAAGTTACGGCACCCCGTATAGTCGTTGACAGGTCAAGAGTAAAGTGGAAGTTCCTCCCACCTCTTTTCACATGGGCAGAGCGAACGCTGGAGAGGACCAATACGGAAAAAACTGAGGGAGAGGAGGTTGGAGGATTAATGAGTAGGCGCAAAGGCTTGCTGCCTGTGTCTCTACTCATTGTTCGAACGCCTTCGAACGCCAAACGCCGGCATCCGGCGTTCGAACGCGAGTCAGTGCACGAGGAACAGACGTCACGGTCTTTCGTCCTCACTGGAGGGGGACAGTGGGTATAAAGACAAAGGCACTGCTAACCTTCGCCTCTACCCACTAACGCTTCCAATCAGAGATCGTCGCTCTGGCATCCCCGCGCACTCTACCCTCGTTCTCTCCCTTAGTTTCTCTCCGTATAAAGAAATTATATTTAGTCGTAGTTTCTGAACACTTTTTGCATTCGGAAACGAGACATTGCTCATCTTCATCCCGCATCTTCATACTGCTATGAGCAATCGGTGAACTCGTGCAACATGCTGTCGAGCGAAGAGGCCTCGATAGCTCTGTGCTTTCAATAATATATATTGTCAATTTCGCATAACCGGACATAGACGCGTCTCAGCGATCATCAGCAGTTTGGTGGCTGGTACACAGCGCGATACTGTTAGCACAATCTTGACATCACCATATTTTTATGTATTTATACACTCAGAGAGTTCCGGCGGCCCCCATGCAGTCCATTGCCCCATTAACACGGCGAGCATGAAGGTACCTGTAACATAGGTTCCCTTGCAACCGGCGAATCAGCCCTCGCTTTTGGGGCGTGAGCACATGCCACGCGCGGAGAATCGCGAACTGATTTGCCGCCGACCATTAAGGTTGCTTAGCTAAAGTGACCTCTATGATCGTGTTAATCGAGTATTTCACACTGGAAGCGGATCCGCGTTCGCAAAGCGGTTGCGAACGCGGTTGTATAAAGATCCAGTACAATTGCACGCGCACTTGATGTCATCGTTTACGCGTGCAATTGTACTGGATCTTTATACAACCGCGTTCGCAACCGCTTTGCGAACGCGGATCCGCTTCCAGTGTGAATGAGCGGGTACTGTGCTTAGAATTAGGGACCTGAATAAGGACTTTCTGACGCACTAGGATATTTGATGAGAGATATTTAATTTTCAGAGGCAAACGAGAACTATCAATCGTTCGCTCTGACAGTGCCTAAATATGAGATACGTCGCCCAGTGAATTAGCGCGTGGCATTAAAAATTGCGGAGCGACAGCTCGTCTGCAGCAGGGGCGAGGATCGAGGTCCTAGGCCTCAGCCTGTTTTCATCTGGCTTAGCGTCGTACTGCGGTCGTGTCATCACTTTGCGCGGATGCTGGCTTGACGTTCTTCGCAAAGTGCTCCTGACTGCATGATCCTGGTGCATATAATTAATGTTGCCGGTAATATAATACAGGAGTTTCTCTGTGGTGTGTTTCCTTCAGTTTGTGTCTCGTAATTTTGTATTGTACGCCCTTTAATAGTCTGTACCGACTCGCCCAAACCTATACCTTAAGAAGCTTAATTGAGAAGTGGGTCCATATGATAAAAAAACGACCGCAGATCGGTGTAGTAGGCTATATAAAATAGGGCACTCAACACTCTAAAATATTTTGAAAATGAAGAAGATTCATCTAAAAATAAAGTTTGCAATGGGGCATTAATGATGATTTAGGTATATGAAACGTCATAAAAATGGCCATATATGACTGGCATGTGGTGGACGACGTCGCTGCTTGATGCCTCCTGAAGCAGTTCACGATATATGTGTGGAACCGTGGGACGGCGACTTTGTTAACACATATATGCATAAAAAGTGGCATAGATAATGCTGACACGCCAAGTATAGCCACTAGTGATGAAATCTATAAAAAAATGGACTGTCGATGCTATCGATAATTCTCCCAGAATTATCGATAGCGTAAAAAAACTATCGATACTTTACCTTTGATAGTCGACTATTGATAGTTTGCTATTGGTTGGCTATCGATACCACCGAGAGTCAACTTCCAGAAAGCTATTGAGTGTTGCAGAAATAAAACTACAAGCAAAAAAAAAAAATAAAACAAAAAAAAAGAACGAGAGGATGACGGATATGTACGGACAGAATACGAGGGGTTCTGGGCAAAATTAGAAATAGAATGGAAACTAAACATAAAATTACGCTCTCTTACAAATAGTTTAGAGATAAGACAAGAATGGCGTGTTGCTACAAGTTTATTGCACATATTTTGTATCCCTGGAGTTTAGATACCAGACCTCACACTTTCGCCTGCGCGTAATTGCAGAAATAAAGTTTTTTTTTTTTTTTTTTTTTTTTGAGGTGGGGAAAACAATTGAAGTAAGATCTGGGTTTACAGAAGCTTATATCAAGCTTGTGTTTTCTTTATTACTGAATTGTAACATATTACCTTCGAAGGGCTTGACCACTGACCGGTGAAAATGGGCCCCCTCTGCTGAAGAACGTACTTTTGTTTGGTGCTAAGGCTAATTTTTGAGAATCGGGAGCTAGCTTTTGACAAAAACCGTTAGGCTTGTCCGCCTTGATATGTTGCCACTTTTTGTTCCGTTCTATTATGGCAGACGTTGATAACGGTGGTTCGTAAGTAATTTACTTGCTGGTATAAAATATATCTTCCGCACTTATAGGACCCGTCACGTAATCTATAATCATTTGTTTTCTCAATAAATGTACGAAACATTTTGTTTTGGACAGTTCAAATTGAGTATTTCGAAATAAAATCTTACACCGAGCCGACACGGTTAATTACTGATGCTCTCATTGTTTTCTACGTTTGAGATCATGACGTGAACTGGATCAAATATAAAAAATAACAGTGAATGTTTTGTTATTAAAGCGAAAATACTCTGCGTCATGAGTCATTATTCCAGTAAAAAAAGGCTTGTGAATCAGAGAAGCAATATTGTTTCCTGTCTTTTTCGCAACCTGTTGGGTTAAAAGAAAAGAACGCCACACTTAACTTTTCATGCGGTTAAACTGCATACTTGTGTCCCTTACTCGAAAAATGTAATAGATTACCGTTACAAATTATTTTCGCTGAAAAGTAACGGATCGCGTTACTCGTTAAGTTACAAATTCCTCTCACGATACTTTTCCTGTACGCTTGTCAGGGAAACAATAGAAACAATTTTGATCTTTTCAAAAATGTTCAGCAACACTACTTTTTCTTTCTCATACGCCCGCATTATAGTGGTCCTCGTAAGAATAAAATATTGTATCTAAGAAAAAGAATATAGGTGCACTCCGTTCACTTGTAAGCTGGCAAGGCAGCGAAAGCTGCAACCACACCCGCCATCCCGCTAGCATACGGCCTCCGGAAATGATCCCTGGAATTGTGCAGACAAAGCTAGCGGTGCGCATGCTCAGTAGCAACGTCTACCTCCGCTAGGAGATTCGGAGGTAAGGACCCGATCTACTAGAGCTCCCTTTTGAAGCGGGCCTTTCAAGCGGTGTAAAAGTAAAAACAAACAAACAAACAAACAAACAAACAAACACGAAGAGCTTTCTCCTGCCAAGGTGAAGAAAAACGGGAGGGAAAGCAATGGGAAGAAACAGAGGCTACTCGGCGTTGCCTTCTTGATTTTTGTTTTTCGCAATTTGTATATGCCTTGCACGTTTCTCTAGAGGTTCTAATGACCGGTCATACAAAAAAAAAATTGTGCTTTATTTCTTATTTTTCTTCACGATGTTTTCTATTTTGTTGAACTTGCTATATTTGCTGCTGAATTGCCTGGTCATATTGCTCCAGTTTGTGTGTTATGTTCATATTTTCAAAAATGTAACGAGTAATTAAAGTAAACCGTTACCCATATTTTTGTAACTAAATTACATTACAAATTACGGCCACCAAAAAGTAAAGTGCAAGTATATAATTAGCTGAACAAATAACGGATTACTTTCCAAGTCTGGCGGTAAAATCATTTCCCCATACTTTCGCATTTGATCACTATTGCTAGCCTATACTTCGTTTCACCTTATGTGCGAGCGAAGGCAAAGCTGGAAGCGCGAGCACGAAAGCTCCGTGCGTTCAGGCTTTGCTCGAGCGCGCGAGCTGGGAAGAAACGCAAAAAGCGCTGGTCTCGCGCTTCTAGCTTTGGCTCCGCTCGCAGGTAAGGTGAAACGAAGTATAGCACCATATTCAAGCAGAATTGAAGATTTCTGCAATCTATAGTTTATTTATCAAGTTGCGACAAAGGAATTTTTATTTTTCTGATTTAACCCTGTCTATAAAAGACGAAGTACAAACTTGCAAAAAGCATTTCAAAACATTTAAAAGGGAAACTTCAACGACCTATACAAAATATTAATATTTCTCAATGGATAAATATTTAGTACTTACGTTTTTCGACAGTTCTTTGATAGTTCATTGTCAATAGTCTCTTAAAAAGTCTACCGTTTTTGATAGTTTTTCAATAGGTTTTAGATTGTTCCTTGATAATTATGTGGAAGTTTCTAGTCGCAGTTGCGTTTTTCTCCGAGCTTCACGACATATCCCAGATAGCCTCTTGACGTTCTTCCTCACCGAATAAAATACTATTGATAGCTTTGCAATAGCTGGCTATTGATAGTTTCACAATAGTCGATTATTGAAATATATAGCATGAATAGTCGACTATCGATACTACTATCGATAGTTTTTTCGCTATCGTTAGTTAGATTTGACTTCCACTGCCGATAGTGTCGAATAGCACAATCGATAGTATTGCAACACTAATATCCGCGGCCTAGTTAATGTCACTCGTGCACTAGCCTATCGCAGTGCTCTCTTTCTCAATGCCTCAAGCAAGGTTAGTTATACATACGCTTCGAGAGAGCTGGAGCATGTGCTCCAGAGGGTCGATTCACACGACGGACTGATACGCGGACGGATTGATCACGTGACATGTCCGCGGGTCGTCCGTCTCCCAAGCGCATCCAAACGAGGGAGACGACGAGCAGACGCTAGCGAGGACGAACCGAACCTGTTCGCCACCCCACAGTGCCGCGATACTTCCAACATCGCACCGTGGCACCGTTGCCCAAGAGAGAAATAGACGTTTGCTACCGCGATAAAGAATCGTACGCCGCTGTTAGGTACAGATCGAGACAAAACACCGTGATAGGCTTAGCGCGAAGCGCCTCTAGCTTTACTATCCCAAAGTATGACAGTGACACAGGCATGGTCCTGCTCGAGAAGGGTAACCGCTCATTCACACTGGAAGCGGATCCGCGTTCACAAAGCGGTTGCGGACGCGGTTGTTTATAGATCCAGTGCAATTGCACGCGCACTCGATGACATCAAGTGCGCGTGAAATGGACCTTTTTCACCTACCGACGGCACCAGGCGGTGGCTGCACGAACTAAAAATCGAGGACGTGACCTACCTGCGCTACCAATCGATAATGGGAGCTACGCTACCAGTTTCTTCGCTCTCCGAGCAGCGGCGCGTGCCCAACGCGACTCTAAAGAGGGGGATCTGTGGCGTCCACCCAAACGTCATGCTTTTCTTTCCGTCCACTTTCTTTTTTTGTGTAACACAATTATATATATGTTGCAATTACGTGTTCTACTCGCTGATCGACAGCCTCCTTCCGAATTTCCTCGATTTCTAGTGCCGACTTCCGCCGCTTGGCATCGAGTTCTCGCGCGTGCGCAGAACGCTTCTCTTTATACAACCGCGTTCGCAACCACTTTGCGAACGCGGATCCCCTTCCGGGAGGCACTCACTTGATCGAATGACGTTTGAGCGAACGCCCACGTTTCACCAAATGACACTTTAGCGAATAGTCGGACGCCGCGAAGCGGCGTTTTCGGGTGGGCCAAATAGGTTCACATTTTTGTAATGAGCCGACGCAGACTGTCGCCGCGAAGCGGCGTAAGCGCAGCGCGGTGGATGGGTTAACGCGCGCCCCCGTTATTCGCTAAAACGTCAATTCGCTCAAATGTCGCTGTTCGCTAAAATGTCATTCGCTCATGTGATATGGACCCCAGCCACAAGAGAGGTCTTTCTCGGTGAAATCTTGATTGGACGTGCAAGAATTATCACGGCGTCTAGACGAGTTTTGACGTTTTTGTTTTGAGGTTTGAGTTTTTTTGAGTTTTGACAAAACGCAACGATGTGCCATTTTTGTTTTAATCATCCAGAAATAAAAAAGAAAAAACAAGAAAACCATGTACCGTTGCCAGACTAAACGCTTTTCAAGTCAATCTCCCGCCAAAAATCCGCGAGTGAAAAAGTCACTCGACTTCACCAGTCCGCGCGTCCGCGGACGAGGAGCGGATCGCAGGAATCGGTGACGTGGCGGTCACGTGGTACTCAGTCAGCGGACGAAAATCGAGATTCGGTCCGTCTTGTGAATCGGCTAAGAGGAGAGGGTGCCAATCAAAAACATGGCATCTGTAGACGGGTCGTAAAATTTTAACTAATAGAAATTTGAAGCATAGGCGCCATCGTTGTTACCGACTCCCGAGTGAATGAAAGAAACATATTTCAGTTTCCTCTTTCCTTCATTCTATTTTTCTTTGTCTCCGTTTTTGATATCCAGGAGAGACTGGTCTCGCTTTTCGCAGAAACCAGCGTCCTCATTTGTCCTAATTATGTCCTGCCTTCGCTTTCCGCTTCGTTTGCGTACGCTGCCTTACTTTTAGATAAATCATACGGTAGATGTAAAAGTACCCGACCCGTCATTTTATTCTCAGAACATTTTACGAAATTCACTTGTCTCAGAAACAACGCCATAAGATAAGAACAGCGCCAATTTAACGATAACATACGGAGCACGCACCCGAAGTAAAGGATGTTGAGATAAGCCCATGTGTTTGCCTTTCTTGGAACAAATAATATAGTTGTGCGGTGTTTTTTTTTTTCTTTTATTCTCGTAACATTATAATAATATAAATATTGAATTGTGTAGTTACTATACGGGAAAGACACACGCATGATGCATAATTGGGACGCTATAAACGTAAATGATGGTCGGTCTCTCTATATTCATTAACACGATGTTTTCGGGTCTTTTGTTTTCTCGGCTAATTGGGAGAGTTAGGACGACTTGCCTGAAGCTCTAACCTACACCCCTATGCACCTTGTACACTAGGGCGCAGCCATCTTGAATGTCTTCACTTCTGGTATGCGGTAAAACATCGTTTTGATCTGTCCACACCCCTGGAACGTGTTCATGAAAAATGCGTTATTGTCGCAGATTCTTGTTTTGCCTCACCTATATTTTCTCGCATATTCCAGGTTGAAATGTTTTATTATTTTTTCATCCCGCATACCAAATATGGAATCCACGTGACTGAGAATGACAGGAAACAGAAAAGATCTATAAACATTGGTTTATGAAACATTATATGAATTTTGTCATAAATATTTGGGTGTTATCAATACACATAGAAGCCATAAATATTTGGGTGTTATCAATACATAAAAAAGACCATCCTTGTTCTACACCTAAACTCTTTTGATTGCATTACCTTTAATAAATTACACGTTGCTGCGCGCGAAAGGTTCTGATAAACATATGATTCGGTATAAGTCGAAACAAATAGTCGAATACCCCATTCACGGGACCAACACAAAGGTACCTTTAACATCTGGTCCCTTTGTAATCGGCGAAATCAGCCCGCGCTTATAAAAAGCGAGCACATGCCACGCGCGGGAGGATCGCGAACTGATTCGCCAGTGGCTATAAAGGTCCCTTAGCTAAAGGTACCTTTCTGATCGTGTGAATGGTGTATAAGGATGGATGCTTGGGCGAGTTGGGTATTAATCATGTAGGAAATAGCGCAAAATTAAACTCACTCACACGGAAAATACACGCACACTGGAAAAAAAAAAATCACTCACGTCGCGCTAACTTAAAACTCAGTTTGTATCTTCGTCTTCTTTCTTTTTCTTTTACCCGTATGAAAATTGATTATATCTCGCTACGCTGTCTTCTGTACCAAACATGTGGCAATGACTATAACAGATATTACCCTCGAGCGTCAAGACATAACTTTTTCCAGTTAGCGTAATAGACGAACTGGCACACGCACGTCGTTTATTCCAAAGTTTTTTGCCTATTTTTTTTTTCAGACGTCAGCTCGAATGTAGCGAATTATTAGAAAGATAACAAATATGGCAGACGTACATTTCCTATGGCCTATACCCGCCCGTTCGCCGTCTGCAATCTGGTTCACGACGCCGCTCCCGGGCGGCGCACTGAACGCAAAAACGCGGAAAAGCCGCAAGAAAGGCTGGCGTCGGGCAAGATAATCGCAATGAGTGACTCGCGTGTATCCTTTGTATGATGCATGATGCCTGAGTCCCACTAGCGCGACAAGCCTCAAACATATGCAGCATGCTCGCGATGGTACCTTTGACGGGCGTTTAGTCGTTCGCTGCTCGGGAAGTAAGCACGAGTGATTGCAAGCCTGCCAAAGATACCCTCGCGTGCATGATGCTCGTGTTTGAGCATTGCCTCTTTTATTCTACAAAGCCTGTCAAAGCGCGAAAGACTCTGGTTTGAGGCTTGTTGCTGTCGTTTGTTTCTGTTTGCCGCTCTAGTGGGACTCGGGTATAAGCAGTGTGACCCCGTGTTCAGGTATTAGACATGGGCATACACATGTCAGGTACTCGGAAATACGTTTCCAAACGAGCGGAAGTTAATGCACGAAACATTACAAAGAGCCTAACAAATAGCAAGTGTTCTTCCCGATCACAAACACCAGTTCTGTCGAATCGCGCACTGCCGAGAAACAACGACCCGCGGTGTACGTCGACTTGGTCTGGGGAGCATACGTTACGAAGCCTCCCGAACATGCAAACACTGAACGTATTCGGAGACCGCTGTGTCGTGGCGTTGAATATTGATAGATGTCGCGGTGTTGAATATGGGGAAAAAAAAAGGAAAAAGAAAAGTCACGAGTCGCATAAAAGAATTAAAGAATGCCGCCTTGCATTGGTGACCGCCGATAAAATAGTAATAACACGCGGACGGCGGCAACGACCACTTCACCGGTCATAGGACAACCGCGCGACGGAGGAGCCCTATCCTAATATTGATAATAACGACATCCGTCGAACCGGGCAGATGATCCGGCCCACAGCGCGTGATCCGATGCTGCAGTTTTTGGGCGTCGAGCCGTACCGTTTGTAGACCACGTTGCAGCTGGCTCTTAGGCTGCCTGAATTATAGAACGGCCGGGGAGCTCCGCTGTCGGGAAGCGCATAGTCCACAGCGGGCCACCCGGCAGCGGAAAAGCGAACGGCAAAAGAAGGCCAGGATGCGAAGGCGGCCTCTAGTCGTGCTGTTTGCCGCTGCTGCACTTAGGTCTCGCCGCGGTGGCCCGATACGTGCAGGGGAGGACAGGCGGTTTCCTTTTTTTTTTTTTCTACTGGTGGGTGGATACACTCAGCGAGAGAGTTTCCATCGGTGGGTGGTGGCGGGCAGCCGAGCACGCGCGGCTTGCTTGGACGAGGAAGGGAGCGGCGAGAGAGGCCGCGACGCGAATCTATTGGAGTTCGGCTTTGCTTTTAAGGGCGGAAAGAGCGGAGACATGTTAGCGTAAAACGACAGTTTTTTTTCCCCCGTTCATTTCCTACTTGGGTTCCCGGAGCGTGCCAAACTCTTAATCGAAGAGCCGTTGGTGGAAATTCCAGGACGCGCAAAAAAGGGGGTGACTTCGGGACGAAGGCCGAATCGGTGTATAGTGGAAAAAGAAGGGATACATGTTAAATAAAGTCTATTTGAGAGGAGGAAGGGTTCGCTTCAAGTGAGGCCAAGGCGATAATTGCTTCGAAATTACTTCGGAATTGCTCTTCCTTTTATTCGCCTTTCAAAGAAACACTCGACCCCCGGGGACGAGAACCTTCTTGGAGCCCACCGGGTTTGAGGCTAGTCTCTCACCGGCGTCCCTGCTAACCCTAACCGAGCGGACTGTTGATCTTCATAGGCGCAGCCTGCGTAGGCGCAATATCGAATAGCAGCTAAATTCTCGTTTTCTCCTGCTGTGTTTTGCATTTCATAGTGTATGTATTTTTTACGAGGACATAAAATAAAACACTGTAACACATAAAAAAAATCTGTATACAATTTTTGTTGGGTAAGCGCTCGACAGAATGAATGCGACCGGAATTGTTTTCTTGTTTTACATTGAGTTTTGTCGGCACCGCCCGCTCAGCCGTGTCAATCGACAAACCTCTTAGCTGTGGAAAATAATTTAAAACAGAAGATAGCCGAAACACGTGCACATTTCACGCGCACAAATAACGTGATTTTTGATGTATACGACAGGACTCGGACATAGAATTTAGCGAGTGTTAACGTTTAAACAATATATTGTACGTAGCACGCGATGCAGCGTTATACGAAAATGATTTATTCAAGAAAAATCTCAAATTGCACAGCACTACAGTGTCGACGACAGTCACATCTCGACGATCGGATAGAATTCAGGAGGACCTTGTTTTGGGTCACGTTTTGAGTAGGGCTTTCGTTTCTAGCAACACCAACACAACGGCAAAGAAACGGACGCGACTGATCCGTTCCCAAACCTAAGCCAAACAACTATTTTTTGCGATGACTGAGAAGGACTTTACGCGGATTATCTCTATAAGTGTGGAGAGCAGTTGTGATTGTTCGCAAAATTCCGTCAAGGGCCGTTCGACATTCTTCTCTACTTTCGTTTACTATGAACGTCGAACAGAAACGCTTTAATGGCAGGTACTTACCAGCCCTATTTCTCACAGTGGAAGATAACACAAAAAGGGTAACCAGCATGCACGAAAAAAAACGAAGTGAAAAAACTTCCAGCACATCTTACGAATCTACCATCCCCCGCCCCCACCCCTCCCTGACCCCTCCTCCCTGTCCTTCCTCCCCAACCCTGAGTGGCTGACTGTGGCCACCACACTCCTAGATCAGGTTTTCCTGGCTGCGTATGTCCAGTCCTCTCTGGAGTACGCCCCCGGAGGTGCCTGGACTGAGGCCCCCTGCTCATATCCTTTGGGCCTAATAAAGTTTTATCTCTCTTTCTCCCTAGCATTGCACTCTAGGGAGGCTTGTCAACTCCCGCTTCAGTGGCTCTGCACCTTGATAAGACGAAAGGTCAGCAATTGCGGCTGTTTTCTGGCGCGTGTGCAAAGCGTCTATCCGCATTGCAAGTGGGATCCCGGTTTAAAGGCCGACGTACACTTCGCGCTTTCCACTCTTGCCCGCCTCCTCCTTTCCTATATCCTCTCCTCTTTTTACCTTGTCCCAATTCGGCTCCCCTCGCAGCTTAGGAGAAGGGAGTGCTAAGAGGATTATCTTCCCTGCAGTACAACCAAGGTTGTACGTCGGCCTTTAACCTCGAACAACGCGCCGAGGTGAGGCGGACTATACTCCAGCCAGGACGTTTTCAGCTTGTCGTACAATATTGCCAAACGTCTCTTGCTGAAGCGGACGCTACTGAGCGCCGAGAGTGACTCAAAAATATTTTTTAAAACGTGCAGGTGTTGTCTTATATCATGAAAGAGCGCAAACAATTAAGTAACAAACCGAACAATATGATAGAAATATCTAAAGTCTCAAAGCGCATATCAGAATGCGCCATAAGCTCCTTCACACGCACATTGCCGCCAGCCAGTGTTCCCCTGAAATGGCAAATAGTCCGCTACAAAAGTGCACGTCGCACTGACGTCTTTGATGAACAGTGCACACTGCTTACCCACGAGTACTATAGACAAGCTGCGCACACAAATAACACACATTTACTCGAGCAAGCTCAGCAATCCGTAACCGGGCCCAGCCCTCGTGCG
The DNA here is from genome assembly GCA_013358835.2 of Ixodes persulcatus. NCBI lineage: Eukaryota > Metazoa > Arthropoda > Arachnida > Ixodida > Ixodidae > Ixodes > Ixodes persulcatus. The sequence continues at coordinate 35,849 of JABSTQ010002886.1, forward strand.
ACTTTGGTTGCGTCAACGTCCTTCCCTTCCACATTCCCACACGTCACAGAACTGGTCATGGCTACTTCATATCCTGGTTGGTCTACATTCGCGCACCCGAGAGACGTGGCCCATAGCCAACGTTGCCCATAGCACACCCTTACCTGGCGGAAACGTTACGCGGCGCGAGCATCGCTCAGAATGGCAGCGCACAGCAGCCATTCTTGCAAACGTGCATAGGGTACAGTGAACTAGAATAGTTATATTCTTTATTCTAGTTCACTGCGTAGAGGGGAAGCACTGAGCGTGCACTTTAACCCGCGGGAAAGTTCAGCAACGTTTTTTTGGAATTCGTGCAAATAGAAGGACGGGGTTTCAAACAGTGGGGAGTTTCAGGATCTCATTAACGCGAAATGAAGCATTGCGTGCTGACGTTTATTAACTGAAAAGAATCAGATCAAAGCGAGGAGCCAATAAAGGAACAAAATCACTATAAAATTAATTAACTGCTTGAGATGTAGCAAGGAACTCATGTGAAAGGCCCAACAACCAACCTACGATGACGTTAAAACACTAAAACGATGTAGAGAAACTATGTAATTGACAGAACGCGAACAAAAAAAAAAATAAGCAAGTTTGCAAGGAGGGAAAGCACGCAGGCGAGCTGGCTAGAAAACATAATTGAAAGAAAACCTGAGACTGGGACACATAAAATTACAGGTGGACGATTAAGACTGCTTACGTGCAGGAATGCGACAGCATTCGTATAGGTAGGGTATTGCTACAAGCTGCGTGCCCCGCTATACTCTGCAGAGGCCGGTCGGACAGCCTCTGCGGACGCCGGCCGGACGGGCTCTGGGGATAGCTGATTCGCACGACGGACTGATCCGCAGACGGATTGGTCTCGTGACTACAAATCCGCGGACCCTCGAGCTTCCGAGAGCATTCACACAGAGGATGAGACGAGCAGACGACAACCAGGAGAACTCTCGACCATAGAGAAATATGGCACTACGTAAAGAGCGGACATTTCCATAGGCCCCAGCGGCCCATTTTAGTGTCAGCGAGCGCACCCAGCGGCCAGTATAGTCCCTAGTTGAGTGTTGAATGGATGGATACACGAAGTAATCGCTGGCCAGATGAGTGAATGGATTTAAGGCGAATTCTGGCGGTATTTTTCGTATCGAGCAGTAGCATGCGCCCTCTAGTTTAACGAGTCAGAGTTATTGTAACTAGCATGGTTTTTGTTTAAAATAGAATTGTTTCGTAAGCATGCCTTAATTGTAACTGCAGAAGAAAAGTCATCCAGCGCTACATATAATTCAAACTGACCGCAAACCGAAAAGGATAATTTCACATTTGTGCTAACTTTCTTGAAGGGACGACATGGGACAACACCAGGGATTGACACACAGACAGAAGTATTTATTTTTGTAACTATGACAAGCAAAACAAACATCAACTCTGAAGACGATGAGTGATGTATGTTATTCATACATTACAAAAATAAGTGTACACATGCAAAATGTATGAATAACGCGTCAACAGTGCAACCTGGAAAAAGTACTGTATTACAGCGAGACTTTCAGCGACAAACGCAATATGATGGAGGGCACTTAAAAAGATTACCGTCCAAGTTCCATAAAAAGCGCTTGCACATGTTGTATCGGGCTTATCATGTACAACGCCTCGCATGACAAGGCACTAGTCATGCGCAGTGCGCCCGGCGCTATTTGATAAATACCGCCGACGTCCATTAAACTATGTTCTTGTTGCTCTGCACACGATCCTGTCGACTGCCTCTTTATCGTCAATGATACATGGTGTCAGAAGTGGCCGGTGCGGGACCAAGCGTAGTCGGACGACGCAGTGACGACGATGGATCTGCTCGGAACCCCGGAGCCCTTACAACTGTTGGGCAACCTTTTCGAAAACTGGAAGCGCTTCAAGCAGAAGGTCGAGCTGTTCCTGAAGGCTACGGCATCGAAAGAACGTCCAAGAAGTGAAGCTGCAAAAGCTGCAGTCCTGCTGAGCGTTGCCGGCGACGAAGCACTCGACGTCTTCAACAACTTCAGGTTTGAGGACGGGGAAGACCAGGACGACTACGCAAACCTCGCCAGAAAGTTTGAAGCATACTTCGCCGAGGTGAGCAATTAAGTGCATGAACGCTACGTATTTCGCTCAAGAGCGCAAGCCGAGGGAGAACCCATCGAAAAGTTTATTCGAGACCTGAAAAAGCTAGCCGCCCAGTGCAATTTTGAAGAACTGCATGACTCAATGATCAGAGACCAGATCGTGTTCGGCACGAATGATTTGAAGCTTCGCGAGAAAATGCTTCGCGAGAAAGGTCTAACGTTGCTAAAGGCATGCAGAACAAATGTGCAAAGTAGCGGCAACTCGGGCGAAACGAATCCAAGTCTGGAACAAGGCGGCCAACAGTATTGAAGCTATCTCACAACAACCGGCACCGCAACGCAGCAAGGCGGACCAAAAAGACAAAAAGCAATTACGCTGCAGAAAATGCAATCGGCGACACGAAGTCAGACGGTGTCCCGCCTACGGGAAAAAATGCAACTCATGCCGGAAGCTTAATCACTTCGCGATTTGCTGTCCTAGCTCGACTGTAGTTGGTGAAGTAAGCAGACATGACGTCAACGATGACGTCAACGATGACTTTGATGTTCTGGAGATTGGCGGCGAAAACGTAAAACACGATTGGATCATCAAAGCTCAAGTTTCTGCTTGAGAAGTCTTTTTTTTAAAGTTGACACCGGATCGCAAGTCAGCCTGCTACCGTTTTCGGTGTACAAAAAGCTGCGAGCGCCAGAAGCCTTTGGAACGACGTGCCAGAGGGTGACCGTCGGAAAGGCTCCAAATAGTGTGAAGTTCTTTGTCACGAAAGATGGTCGCCTGGCCATACTGGGACTGGACGCAAGCGAAGCCTTAGGAATTGTGCAGCGCACAGTGGACGCCATCGGAACTTCGGAGGAGTACAAGGCTACTAAAGATTTCAGGCGCCTTTTCGATGGATTAGGCTGCCTGAAGCAGCCCTACAGCATGGTCCTGCAGCCTGGTGCCGCCCCGTCGTCCAGCCAGCCCGGAGGGTGCCCCTGTCCCTCCGTCAGCCACTTCGCGACGAGCTCCAAAGAATGGAACAAGCGGGAATCGTCAAAAGAGAAGACTCCCCCACCGAATGGGTAAGCCCTTTGGCTTTGGTCAAGAAAAAAGATGGCAGACTTTGGGTCTGCATGGACCCAAGAAGAATTAACGAGCATTTGAAGAGGCAGCACAACCAGCTTCCCAAGCGGGAAGACATGGAAGGAGAACTGGCCGGCGCAGTCTACTTCAGCTGCCTAGACGCAAACTCTGGCTTCCACCAGATACCACTGGACGAGAAAACGTCGAAAATATGTACTTTCGCAACTCCTTTTTGCAGATACCGTTACCTCCGGCTGCCTTTTGGTATCTCGTCGGCGCCAGAAGTTTTCCAAAGGACACTGAGTCAAGTGTTCGATGGTCTACCTGGTGTGCACGTGCATATTGACGACATTCTGGTTTGGGGCGCGACGTGGCAAGAGCATGATGACCGCCTAGTGTCAGCGTTGAAAGCTGCTGAAAAAGCTGGTTTAACGTTTAACGCACAGAAATGTAGGTTCGGCTTAACGGAAATACAGTTCCTAGGTGACATAGTCGGAGCGAAAGGTATCTGGCCCAATTCAAAGCTGGTGCAAGGCCTGCTGGAAATGCCGGTGCCAAAGAACAAAACAGACATTCAGCGTTTGCTGGGAGTGATTAACCACTTCGGAAAATATGTGCCGCACCTGTCTGAAAGAACGGAGCTGTTGCGAGCGCTTATCAAGACTCGTTCGGTGTTTGAGTGGACCAAGAACCATGCGAGCGAGTGGAACAGCATCACACAGATTCTTAGTAGAGCGCCCGTGTTAGCAATCTTCGATCCTCGAAAGGAGACGAAGATAACGTGTGACGCATCGAAAGATGGCGTCGGTGCGGCGCTTTTGCAGTGCCACGGCGGTCACTGGCGACCGGTGGCTTACGCATCCCGAGCGCTAAGGCAAGTGGAACAACGTTACGCACAAATTTAAAAAGAGGCGCTTAGCATTTTGTTTGGTTGCGACAAATTTCACCAGTTTGTTTACGGGCAGAAGGTCGTCATTGAGACAGACCACAAGTTGCTCCTGTCCTGTTGCAATGAAAGGAATTTGTGACATGCCGCCTCGTTAACAAAGAGTTTTTTTAAGACTTCTCAAATACGACTATGTCCTGCAGTATGTTCCAGGGAAGCACCTAGTCTTGGCAGACATGCTGTCACGGGCGTCTTCCGTCGGTCAGGTCGACAAGGCTGGTGCCACAGACGACGTGGAAGTACACGCCATTCAGCTCCTGGGTTCCATGGTGACTGAAGCAACGCAAGAAAAACTGGCTGAAGAGACTGCTCGGGACGACTACGTGCAGTCGAGCATCAGCAGCCTGTCAGCTGGCCAGCCACTCCAAGGTGAAGTCAAACCTTTTGCATCGGAACTATCTGTGGTGAACGGAATACTCTTTAAGGGAACAAGTGTTCGTACCGAGAAGCATGCGACAAGAAATTCTACAAAGAATTCACGCCGGTCATCTCGGTTTACAGAAATGCAAAGAAAGAGCACGACGCCTTGTTTTTTGGCTGGGTCTCAACGGCGACATCACCCTGCTGATACAGAACTGCTCTAAATGTAGAAAGTTCTCTTACAAGCAACCAGTACAACCACTACTAATGCGCCCACTTCCGAGCTATGCATGGTGCAGGGTTGGGGTTGACATCTTTGTTTTTGGAGGAAACTCATACCTCGTTGCGTTTGACGCACTTTCCAATTTCCCAGAGGTCGAGAAGCTGACGGACACAAGCGCAAGAACCACAATTGCGGCACTCAGCTCCATGTTTGCAAGGTACGGCATACCGCTCGAAGTCTGCACCGACAATGGACCGTAGTTTTCCAGCCACGAGTTCACCGCCTTCTCGAAGAGGTATGACTTCAAACACGTCACGTCCAGCCCCCACTACCCTCAGTCTAACGGACTCGCAGAAAAGGGTGTGCAGATTGTCAAGCGCATTCTGAAGAAAACTGAAGAATCCAGGGACGGACTTCTGGTTAGGCCTGCTGGCCTCCCGCTCCTCGCCACTAGAAGACGGCCGATCTCCGGGGGAACTTCTTCAAGGCAGGCGTCTTCGGACTAACATTCCGGACTTTGGCGAAGTAAAAGCCACTACAGTAAAAAAACACGTTCAAATTCAAAGAGGGCAACCACTGCCACCGTTAGCTCAAGGGGACGTCGTGAGGATTAGAGACACTGCATGGTCGTGGAAAGCCAAGGTGGTTGACACGGCCGCTCCCAGGTCTTGCCGTGTGTTGACAGATCATCGAATGCTGAGACGTAACCGGCAGCACCTGCTACATACCAGAGAGCACTATGCGGAAGCGAGTGACGACGACGACTGGAGTACGCCCGGTTCAGACGAGAATGGCACCGAGCTTCCAGTCCAGACAGAGTCGACCCCGAGCAACGAGGCGACGTCGCAGATCCAGGAAACTCTAAACGGCGGTGCAGCACCTACGGCCAACAGAAACCTGGCCACTGGTACGACGACTCAGCCCTTACAACCGTCACGCCAACAGCAACCTTCAGGCGATGGCGGGTCAGGGTCACAAGCCCAGAAGTCGACTCGCACGGTGAAGCCTCCAGAGCGTCTTCATTAAGACTCTGACTTCAATCAAGTGGCATGAACTTGTACTTTATACTTTGTCTTTTGTTACCCGTGAAGAGATGAATCGGTCTTATCATGTACAACGCCTCGCATGACAAGGCACTAGTCATGCGCAGTGCGCCCAGCGCTATTTGATAAATACCGCCGACGTCCATTAAACTATGGGCAGTTTGATACTTTAGACCCATGTTGCGGATAAAAAAAAACAGGACGCGGGATGGCCAAAAAAGCATGCTTTTCGTGTAAGGCTCGTCAAATTATGAGGCGCTGGAGAAATTCAGCCTTCTGCGTTAAGTCCTTATTTCGAACTCTTTTTGTTCGCCTTCCGCCCATTGAAAAGCATGCGGGAAGGGCCTTAGAACGCACCTGGTATCGCTGCGGCGCAGCGTTCTTCCGCAACATGAAGTTCGTCTGCGTTCCTCGCCGTCACCATGGCAACGAACGCCGAATGAATGGAAGCACGCACGGTACCGCCGCGTGAAGCCCGCAACAGCTGACGCCATTTTACGAACGCCGTCTGCTAGCCAAAGCCGAACGCGGTATGTCAGATCAACCGCCTCCGCCGGTGCTCGATCGCCTCCGCCGGTGCTCGGCCGTGCTTGGGTTCGCGTTGGGACGCGAGGGCGTAGAGAGCGTAATTGGTCGTGCAGAGACCTGGATTAGAGTAAAATTATAGATATAGGGGAGAAAAGACAGCTAGGTGGGTAATGAGCTGTGCTTGTGCAGTGAAAAGCTGCACGAGGGGAGTGGCGGTCTTGTGAGGATGTGACGAGTTGTTCATAGTTTTATCCTGTACAGATGCGCGCTTGGCCAGGGAAAACGTACGGTTCACGTCGGCGGGTACGTGCACGGGAAGCCTAGAAATTATGGCAGCGGCATGGCCGTCGGCGGCCTATAACTGTTGTGCGTTGGGTCAGCCCGTCGCTGTACAAACTGCAGCCTTTGCATGAATGGGTACCGGGTGTTGGAATCCAGCGGTAAATGCGGTAGACACTTCGACGCTGCGGAAACTGTTCATGCAGAACAAATATAGTTTATCAACTCGTCCATTTCCAAGACCGGTCGGTTAGATTATTTGGCATTTCGGTATCGCGCTCGTTGCGCGGAAGTTGAAAGGTGCGCGTGTGGGATATTTACATTGTTCGAACCCTACCTGTCCTCACAGTCGCAAGAAGACTTTTCAGTTATGCGGCGTGTTGACTTGGTTGGGGGCGAGCTTTGTGCGTAGCCTACTGCGTTTGTATGCGGACACTTTGCTCGGGTCGAGAACGTCGAACAGTCGCGAGACGCGTTGACGGCGTACTTTTATTGCTCGATCCCGGCCGGCCTTGACATCAGCTGGAAGACTTTTTAGTTATGCGGTGTCGGGGCTTGGCCGGGGGAGAACTCTAACGTGCGTCGATGCGCTTGTCGCGGTTGTCGAGCCCGTGCGGGGTTCGGTGCGGACCGCCGTTACGCGCTCGTCGCTCCTGTTGGGAGGTCACCTCCGAGCAGTGAAGCGGTAACATATGGTACATGCCCAGACGTTACGGACATAGCCGTGTAAATAGGCTGTCCGATTAGATCTGCTCTCCGCACGATCTAGATACTGTTCCCTTTGTACTGGTATTTGTGGCCGGTACCACGGAACACCAGCCTTTCAGTAAGGTGATTATCCCTTCTGATGAAGGCGTGCTGCGTAGCTTGGCTGTAGCGTGTTTGTAGCTCGGGTGTCGCGAACGCTGAGTGCATGAGTGCCTGTCTTGGGTAATTGCTACTGTTGGCAGCGTGTTTTTTTCGAGTCGCACCTCGCGAACGGGACTGAATTTGTGGCCGTTTGTTTTACGGGAGGTTGTTGTTAATTTTTGAAGTCTTACACTCTTAAAAAAAGAAACTAGTAGTATTTACTAGGTAAGAGCTAGTAACCGCTTGTCACATATGTTACTAGGTACCTAGTAACCTTAGGTAGTAACGGTCAAGCTAGTAACGGTTACTAGGTCAAGAAGCTAGTACACTCTAAGAAAAAAGTTGGCCTCAAGGGACTAACGGCGGCATTTGGTCCTCTGAGCTCGCAGTTGCTCCCCGAAAGGACCATCTGGTTCAAGCTAGGTATGTGCGCAAAACCTGGGGACTAACTGCGCTCGGCTGGGACTAACCGATAGGCGTGCGCGAGCAAAAGCAGCCATTAGTCCCCCTCAGACAGGATGCATCTGTATGATTAAGTCCCCGAAGGCGAACGGAATGTTCGCTAGGAGGACGGATGATATTTCGCTTGTCTTGGGGATCGGCGAGACTCAGCCCAGCACGGCTGAAAGTGTTGACAAAACTCGGACGAAACTGGCGAATTTGTTTAATTTGCCACGAACGTTCAGACATTACATGGTAGAGCTTCGCGCGTTGTGCGAATGCGAGTTAACGAACGTGTTGACTCTACTTCACCCAACTATCTCGTCAAAAATGATCTGTTGACATTTCACAAGTCCCATTCACGTAATTTGCCTTCGCGCAAAAAAATAGCATTTATTTAAACGGAACACCTCCAAATACTAAGACTTTTTTTTTTTTTCTCTCTTAAATGAAACTTAACAGTTTGTAGAAGCCGCGCTTTTAACACCGGAGTCTCGCAGTCAGAACAAATGGTCACTTCAATCGCTAAAACTGAGTTACTGAGAACAAGTCGAGCCTCGTCCCTGCGTCTCCCCGTGACCAACCTTTCTGGGTAGTCCAATGTCGAACTCAAAATCCGCAAAGACACACTTGAAGCACGGCACGTTCCACTCAAAAAGCACATTCAGGGCAGTATCCAGACATGCCATCGTCGTCGCTGTTTAAGATAACTTTCCAGATGAACAACCAAGAACGAACCGCGCCCAGAACTTCGTCCGTATCAACACCCTGCTAATACAAAACAAATGCAAACTAAAAAAAAAAGGCCCCCGAGAAAACTGAAAAGAGAAAGAGAGAGAAAAAAGAAAAAAAAAAAAGAAAAACAAGAACAAAACGTGTTTGCGTGTTGAAAATGGCGACCTTCGACCTTGTCCCGGCCTTGGGGCATTGGGGTGTCCGTGTGTCGTGTGTAGTGGGAGGGGGAAAGCGATTTTCTTCAGCGCGCCCTTCCCTCTCCCACCAACGCCCTACCCCGCATTCTAAGGCCCCTGTATACTGAAAGGTAGCGCAAACCATTGTCTGAAATTGGAAAGAGAAATTTCTCCTCGCAGATGCCCTTTCCCTCTAAAAAGTTCTCTTTCCCCTCGCTTCAATTGGATCTGGCGCGACACGTGACCGTTGTCTTCCCATGATCCCGCGCGATTCGGTCGTCTGCTCGAAACCAACGCCATCACTGGGCCAGGCGTAACGGCGGCTCCGTTGTTCGCTACCCGGCCGTAGGTTTTTTTATATTTTACCACAACCTCGGCGGCAACGCGATGCCATCATGCTGCGCTGTAGATTGCACAAACAGCATTGCGAAAGGAAAGGACCTTTTTTGTCAACCCGACGGAAAAGGAACGTCTTCAACGGCCAAGACAATGGCTCCACCGGATCGGTCGGAAAAGTTTCGAGTGCCTCCGAGGGAGACTTTGCGAGGTAAGTCATTGTCAAACTCTGAATTGTATTACCTGTCTCTTTCGGTCTCGCCGATGAAGATCGCGTAGTACGATCATGAGACGAGACAAACACCGGCACGAAGGACTTAGACACGTCTTTTTGCGCGTATTTGATCATAGAAACTGACTCGCTCACTCTTAGCTCGCTTGCATTGAGTCGGTCGAGTTGAGAACGATGCGTGAGAGACTAGGGTGCCACTAATATAAAAAGAATTGTAGTGTAACCGCGTGCATCTTGCGTCAGTGAAAGGAGAGTCACCGACGATCGAGCACCTCGCAATTTTGTTTGTGCAACATAATTCCGCGATCGGTGCTTCACAAATGGCAACTAAAAATATGCGATGCTGCATTTATTTTTCAGGATCACTTCACGAACGATCAGTTTGTGCCAGTGATCTTGGCAAAGACTGGCCTCAAGAAACTCAAGCCATATGCAGATCATTTTATTTTTTCACACCGACCTCTTCCGAGTGTGCAATATGTTGCCTTGTAGCAATAAATATTTTCTTGTCTTCATCTTTGTATGGGATTTGTCTTTTGTCATTATTAAAACATCAATTATTGACAATAAAAACATTGCTCTTGTGTTTAAAAGGCTTTGCTGAATGATCTCTCTGTCTTCGTTTTGTAACTCACGCAGTAAAGTACGCCCGCGGGTGTGCGGCAAAGCTTATGCGCTTTGAGAGTGAACTCAAGGATGTACCTTGCGCGTGAGAACGTCAAAACACTAATATATGTGATAAATGAGAAACGTGCTGGCAAGGCAACCGAGCACACGCTATTTTTCATTCTAACGGAGGGGATACAAGTGAGTGTATTTGATTATTTGACGTGTAGTTTTATGCACGAGGCGCGTAAACAGCAGACGTCAGATATTCCTTCGCGCGCATGTGCACAGTTGCACGTAGTATTTGACGCTTAGAAAATGTGTATGAAGTAAACCAAGCTACTGGACTGACAAAACGGTCGGTGATGCTAAAAATTGCCGAAGAGTCCTGTTTTACACGCATAGTGGTGTCATTTATTTGCCTAACTCCAGCGATGGCGATTCTCCAAATGCACTTCGTTCAAGATACTAAAACGTGTTAGTAGAGCGTACGCTAAGGATTGCGAGCCTTGTGGGGGCGTGCCCAATTGATGCTCAAAGCGACGGCACGAGCTCCTGCTAGCAACACTGTCCTTGCCCACGAAACTCTATTTAGACGCAGGGAGAGGTGCATTCTATCGTGTGCCTGCTCTCAGCTTTTACTGCAAAAAACGGGTAGACGAAATATATTTTCTCTGTGCATGCCGATGTTACAAAAAACTCAACTGCTTTTTTTCTTTTTGTCGTTTGCGTTTAGCGGAATTGAAGAAAGCTTGCCTTCACGCCCGAGCGAATCCAACTCTTTTCGCGCTATTATATTTGCCGATAGAGACGTCTTCCCGTACTTTATAACTCCAATAAAGGTGCACAAACGCTAGTTTCTTCATGTTAGAAAACAAAACTCTCTTTATATTTGAAAAAAAAAGGAAATCTAGTCCGCCGTATTTAATAACATGAACGGCCCGGCACCCGGTTGTGCTCGGCACACAGGCGCGCGCCTTGCGGGCCCCGCTCAGACATGGCGGCGGGGGGCGTGGGGCGGACAGAGGGCGAGGAGGATTGCCGTCGATGGAAAGAAGGAAAACGAGGGGAGAGGAGGAATTGCGCTACCTTTCCATATACAGGGGCCTTACCGCATTCTTTCTTGCGCTGCTCTCTGGCGGCGGGTGGGGCAGATGGGGCAGAGAGGGTTCGTCGGGAAAATGGGAAAATGAAAAGCACCTGCTTTCAGTACAGGCTTCGTCAGAACTTAGAAGCTGGTCGCCTCTTTCTCCCTGTGTCGTCTCATTGCGGGATCCGGTTTGGATTCGCGGTGCTGCAACACTGCACTTGATCTGTTCTGAAGTCACCAGACAAGGGAACTCGATTAAGGTATGTCGAAGCACTTCTCTTTAAGGTATATTCATTAACTGCGGCTTCAGAAAGTGTTTTATTTTGAGCGCGTTCTCTAGCTTGCAAAGCGCGCGCCGTGCTCTATTCTTTTTGGCACCATGGTTGCTGATTTTGTTATGCAGCACAGAGACCTCATATTCAATCGTATCGAGCGAAACGACAGTTCTACCGATGGCTTTTTTTGTGTGTGTGTGTTTTGCAGGCCCTGGCAGGATTGCTTGAAAAAAAAAGGCCTGTCCTCACATGCCGCGGAGCGCTACAATCATAGCGCTGACCTTGCGCTAAGCGCGTGCTGACGGGATCGGTCACCAGCTTTGTATCGCACCGTCAAAACTGTTGCTCAGGGCAGACGAAAAGTAGCTCACGACACGTGAGCAGCGCTACATCAGCGCTTCGCTGCGTGTGAGAACCGGCATTAATGGAGACATTTATTCGTATGTGCACTAGACTTTCGCGTTGCTGGCAGGAGCTCGTGCCGTCATTTTGAAGCATAGTTTGAGCACGCACGCGCTGGGTTGGTAATTCGCAGCGAACGGTCTACTAAAAATCGAATATTGCGCTGGTCTGCTGTCAACAGATCGCATGTTGGATGTGAATCATTGTAGCACTTATGCAGCCTATTTGTTATTTTATTATGCGTGTGTTATATCTCATACTTTTGTCCAGCGATTGGGTATTTCCCGCTGCCCTGTTACTAACAATTCAAATTTCTCGCAAACAGGCAAGAAGCTGCCGGTGCCCCAATAAACGGTGCTGGGACCACGACCGGTTTCGACAGACGTCTCAGTGTCCAAGCCATCGTCGACGCAAGTGCACTCTTCGGAATTTGGCCGTATCGTGAATTCTACCGCCCAGGAACTTCAACTTCAGTCATCCTTGAATGTGATGTGCATCTACGAGGCAATAAAGCTACGTTTAACCTGAACTGCACCATTTGGTTTCGGAGATTTGTGGCTCAGGACCAAATGTAAAGGATGAACCTTTAGTCCCAGGGGTCTAAATCCAAGGGCGCAACGTTTAGACCCAGGGGTCCAAGTGCAAGGGCCTAACAGTTGGTCCTCGGGGTTCATTTGAAACGGTGTAACAATTGGTCCCAGGGGTCCAAGCGCAAGGGCGTAACAGTTCGTCCTCGGGGTTCAATTGAAACGGTGTAACAGTTGGTCCCAGGGGACCAAGTGCAAGGGCCTAACAGTTGGTCCTCGAGGTGCAATTGAAACGGTGTAACAGTTAGTCCCAACGGAGCTAGTGCGAGGGACTAACGGACGGGGCGCAACAGTTGCTCCCGTCACCGTTGCTCCCCTAGGGGACTAATGGTAGTGTCAGCGCATTTGGTCCCCCGAGGGACTAAGTCGCGCTCCCTTTTTTCTTAGAGTGTAACTGTTACTAGCCTCAAAGTAGAATCCATGTATTTTACTACCTCTAGCTAGTAACTAGCGCAACCTCCCGACGGAAGAGCGGAAACGCAACTTGTCACGTGATTTCCGGTGAAAAAAAAAAAGGTGTGGGGTTATGCCACTTACCGCCAGATGGCAGGCGCAACAGAAATTGTAACTGGAAATGAGTAATCCAGGTGGCGCTAGACAACGTCCAATTAAATGCACACAAAAAGGACCCCCATTATTTATAGTTTATTTCGATTCTTCCTCATTTGCAAGTAGATACATATAAACATGCACACCCACATTTCTAGCACACAATCGACACAATCCATTCAACACAAACACATCACAAACACTCTAATCGCTAACTTACGGGCGGGGGCAGCAGGAATCGGACCCAGGAGGTTCCCACAGCAAGCTTACGAGCCGAGACGCGTTAGCCCACTCGGCCACTTCCTCCCTGCTAACTTTTTTGACTGTCTGTAAGTCTTTTATACTGACCATTTGAGTGCGCAAACTTGTCGTCGCGTATCAGCGCGTCAGTTCTTCGCAGTCGCAAGGTCAGTTGCGCGACGAGGCAAACCGCATGAAAGCGACGGGAACAAGCGGCCAAGGCAATGAGCGACATTTCCTAGAAATTAACAAAACCGAGCGACGCGACGGGTGACCGTGAGAAATCGCCGTCGCTCGTCGCTGTCTCCGTCGATAGCAGGGTGTAAGATAGACGGGTGGGGAAACGAGAGCCAAATGAGCGACCGGATTGTGTCCCTTTCGGGTTTCTCTTTTTTTGTGGCGCCATCTATGTGGAGCACCGCGAACTCTCACTCCAGGTGGGCGACCGGTGGCGACCGGCTAAACCGACGGAGATTGTTTTTCTTCTCGCCGCAGCGCCATCTGTCGCAAATCGGGGGTACCCGCAAGCAGACGAGTACACAATCCGGTCACGGCATTGCTGTAGGCCTCTATGGGCCGTTTCCCCACCTGTCTATCTTACACCCTGGTCGATAGTCTCGTCGCTTTGCTTATTCGATTACATGCGGTTCAGCTTTTAAAACGAACGTGGTCGCCGTCGGCGAGAGAGTGCTTTCTTGCCGTCTCCCACGGCGAACGAAGGCTGTAATTGACGGGGAGTACGACGGCAGCTGAATTCCTTTCGCGTGCTGCGCTACAAAATCGCATACAAAATTACTACCGCGTGCAGCTCGCATCTTAATTTTTGTAGTACACTGACGAATGCTCGCGTTTTGGGGAAGATAAAAGCAAATTCAGAAAGACTCGTAGAATGCCAAAACAGTTTTTTCCCATTAGTCCTAAAGCTACATACACAATTTAAGACGCACATCAACGGTTGTGACAGTGCACTGTCACGACCGAAGACAGCTCAATCAGAATCATTCAACCACCGAGCACACACAAACCGTGAAGAAGTTCTCAGTGTCAAGTAGGAGGAGGCAGAGAAAAGCTTCTTGGACGACGAAACCCAATCCAGTGACAGCGGTACCAGCTCGTTTGAACTATAGTCGTATGCAACCTAAGAACAATCCTTTAGCTCCACCCACAAGCGCATTGCGCCCATCTGAAGTGCCTCCGCCGTCAAGAAAGTAGTTCGCTAGCAACGTTGCTTTTTCTTCCTCCAGTAAACGTGTCTTAAACTACTACAGTATTTATTTAATTCATTCAGGACGTTTAAATAAGTTAGAATACGTTTTTGTCAACGAGGTAGCTGTTTAGTAAAGAAAGAAAGTCATGTCCAATGTACCGTCTTCCCAATTCATTTTCTGTCCAAGATACTGTCTAACATACCGTCTTCCAGCGCCTTCGATTGAGGAAAAGCGGCGAAAACGAAACCAACCTTTCTTTCGCCAAAATGATAAATAACAAAGCACTTATAGTTCCTGCAAATAATAAATATTTAGTGATTTACTTAGTTTTGTGGGCTTTGCGCACGAAATGTGTGTCTTTATTTTGTTGGATGAATAGAAAACAAGAATAATTATACTTTTCGGGTTTGACAAATCGGCACCCTCCCAAGTCATCGACACCACCACCGCGCCCCGCTCTCTTTGTCTTCCGTCATGGATCCCACTGAGGTGACATCGGAAAGCGATTCCCCTGATTCTTCTTGGACGAAACAGCCTGGTGCAGCCTTACCGGCGACACCAAAGCGGTTCTTCAAGAAGCACAAGCGAGGTCGGGTTTTGAACAGCGGCCAGCGGTGCGTAAAACACGGTGCAAAAAAGCAGAATAATTGTCACGAGAAACTAGCGTCGCGTTGCTAAGGCCAGCAGCCATGTTGAGCTTTTTCTTTTTTCAAAAGGATCGCGATTGGTCCACGGAATCGTGACGTCATGAAAACGATTGGCTGGCGTTTCTCGGCGTAGGAATACATTTTCCTTTGAGAGGCATTTCCGGTTTTTTCTTAGCTTGCAACCGACTATATCCTCAGAGCAGTCCAGGTTCACGCACACACTCGCCGTCGAGCGCACGAACGCTAACTATGCACTCCAACACGGGAACACGAGAACTGCACAAGACACAAGGCCAATACGGCAGGTTGACATCGGAGAAATTAGCGTCTTGTGAACTCCGACTGGCCCCAACTTGCTTGTCGTACAATGTTGCCAAGCGTCTCTTGTGAAAGAAAAACATTAGTTTTAGAAAAATACAGAAATAAAAAATATAAAGAAAACGGAATGAACTTTTTTATTTGTTTTCGGAAACGTTTTTAGTGTGTGCTACGTGGCTATTATCATCCCAGTTAAAACCAAAATGAAAATATAAACGCTCACAAACGAATGCAAACGAGAAGGAAGGTAAGTAAGCCGCATGGCCATTGCATCAACAATGGCTGCTGCGCTCGCTGCAGCGCTGGCTTCCACGTCGGGCTGGTACGGAGGCTGCGATCGTTATAAAGTCAGCTCCAACCCTTAAACATGCCCCCTCAAACAATATTTGACGCTACCATTGCGTGTGGATACTTCCCCCTGCGATCCGAAACAGCAAGTACGTCGCTAACGCTGGCAATCGGGTATGAAGCAAGCGCCGCCATCTTCTCCGCGCCTTTGAGGTAGTAACGGTCAGAAAAGCCTAGTAACGGCTGCATTTGCTAACTTTTTACTACCTATCGCGCGTTTGAGGTAGTAAATAGTTAGTGAAAGGTAGTAACGGTCAGAAAGGGGTAGTAACTGCTGCAGTTACTAGCTTTTTACTAGCTTTTTTTTAAGAGTGTATGCGTTTTTCAAAAGTGTGTTGGAGATTAATATTGTTTTCAGAGGTGTGCGGTTCTGACGCTCTGGTAGATTGTTTTCTGTTTTAAAAGACTGCGGTTGACTTTTATACGAGCAAATGTTGTAGAGTGGGAGTATGTGCGATTTGAGTATGCAGTGAGTGCTCATGCTTTTTAGTTCAGGAATAGTTTTCCACTTAAGTACCTCATGAACGTGCAGCGTGATGTTCTGGATGATTGCCTGCCCGTTAGTATTGAAATGAAGAGTTTTGTTTTTATTTCGTGGCATGTCCAACGATCGAAAGATTTTGGTTTCGTCGCGCCGTTTGATATAGCGTGTCGGTATTCGTTTTTTGCGCGATTCGCTGTCTGGGATATTTGGGACGGAAGCGAACTTTAAGAGCCGGCGTGTGGTGTGTGCCTGAGTGCCCGTGCGTGTTGTGAGCTGTGGTGCTCCGTCGGTTGCGAGCTTCCCAGTGAATGAACGTCCACCGCCCGCTGGCCTGCCTGGTTTGATGCCACCACCACAATCATCGAGGGTGCTCGTCATCATCGGTGACACTCAGCTGAACGAGTTTCCTGCCTGAGGTTCTGGGGACCACGCAACCTTGGGCCCCCCCGAGTCCGAGCCTTGAGGGGAGGGAGGTGTGGAGATCTGGCTGCCCTCCCCCGCGCCGAACCTCTGGGCCCCAATTTCCGGCCTCCGAAATCGTCATGCCTCGGGGGAGCGGCGGTGACCTCGCGCAGCTCAAGGTCCGGCTGAACCACTCCCCTAAGCCAACTGACGTCACGCGACTGGCTTCCCAAGACAATGGGGCGAAGGCTTAAAAAGGGGAAGCCGGACAAAGGAAGGCTCCCTCTCTTTCGGACGGCGGCGCTCTCGAACGGTGGTCAGCAAGAAACGCGTAGTGGTGGTGACAGGAGGCGAGGACGCTGGCGGGATTCGGCGGGAGACGGACGATGGCGCGGGGAAAGTGCTGGCAAGATGTTGAGTGGCGGACTCGACGAACGGACCGGACGGCGAACCTGGACGACGACGTCCCCATGACGCGGTGTGGACGACCACCGCTGGGACTTGGGCAGCCGCTGTGGCAGCGGACTTACCCCCGGCCTCGCTGATGACCGTCCCCCGATCCCGAAACCCCCCAAGGCAATGAGTGAGTGAATAAACGCTTTTGCCGAGAGCGAAGTATTGCTGTGTCATATTCATCCGGGAAAAGGGTCTGAGGGAATCGGAGTTAGAAGCCCGCAAAGCTCAGCGTGTTTCGCAGCTGGAGAGGCTGACGAAGAGTGCCACGGGCCGCCACATCTTGGCCAGCCTTGGAATCCGCTACGAGAGTCAAACGGGGGAGATGTCCGACGTTCTAGGTGGGTCAGGGAAGCCCTCGTCATACCAAACATCCCAAAGCACATGCACCCGACGCATCACGCGGAACGCAGAGCGGCGCGAGTCAAGGCGCTGTAGAAACGGCTAAGCATCGCGGAGGGCGTCCTCTATACGGACGCTGCTAGAGCCGGCGGGGGCGCCATGGTCGCAACAGCGGTCAACCAACAAGGAGACGTGATCTCGAGCTGCAGTATCAAGACGTCGGAACCGGAAGTCACGGAGGAGGTGGCCATCGCCCTCGCGATTCGAGTCCGGGGGGCACGCATCGTCGTCAGCGACTCGCAGCAAGCAATCCGGCAGTTCGCCAAAGGAAGAATCTCTACAGCTGCGCTCAAGGTCCTGGGCGACCCCGAGAAGATGTCAACGAGAGTACAGCTCATCTGGACACCGGCGCACTCGTCGGCACATGGCGCGGCCCGAGAACTTGCTCACCGGGCCGGGGAACCGCTGAACCCTTCTCACTGGCGAGAGACTACGCTATCCACCCGCGCACCCATCGCTGGACAAGAGGACGTCGGTGTCATGGCGCCGCCTCCAGACGGGGTCCTTCCCGAGCCCCTCCCTACTCAATAAATGGTACCCCGACAAGTACAAGCCAAACTGCAAGCTCTGCGGCGGCCACGCCAACCTCCGACACATGGTGTGGGAGTGCAGTAGGATGGACCGCAAGTCCCACCCCCTACTGGAGAAGGTCGACAACCAGGAGAGCTGGGAAACCCTACTCCTCTGCTCAGAGCCTCAGACCCCTCGGTGCAGAACCAACTAGTCCAGCTTGCCGAAGACGCCGCCAAAACCCAGAGGGTTCAGGCCGCCGTCTGAGGGGTGGCTGGCGGGGCGACCCTAGGGGTCTCCCGTTCAGTCATTAACCCATGCTTGGGCAAATAAATATTGTTTACTACTACTACTACTACTGCTTCTTTTTGGCTTCGTTACGCGGTCAGTGTTAGCATTTCCCAAAGGAGGGGGTGGGGGGGTGGGGGGGGGGGGGACGTGTGAGGCGTTTCTTAAGGGTCATGGCAACCAATTCCCTTAACATCCACCAATCAATCTTCTTTTCGTTGGACTTGGACTAGCACTAGTGCTTGGTTCACAGTCCATTTTGTAGCACAAACCGAGGCATACGCGCTCCACACGCCTGCAAGTTCAGGCTCGCCCCAGCATCCACGCGCGCATTGGCTTCCGCCCCCTGTTGTCACCTCCCACTCTCCTTTGTCCTTCACTAATCTCCTTTCTACGCGGCGCGCTACTATTTCCAGTGCTTTGTCCACAGACGGACGCCATCAGCTTTCCCCTGTCACGTGTGTACTCATGCTAACGCATTAATAGAAAAACGCTCTTACATTCCGTTCTGTCCTGCTATGCTAACGCTTACTGAATATGAGGAAGGGGCAAGGGACGGACAACAACGACAAACGTCGGGTTGATAAATGGTCGTTGCTATTAATGGAAGTTGTCGTTTGTCGTTGTTGTCCGTTCTTTGTCCCTTCCTCATATTGAGTACCTGTAACCACACGCTCGTCCTTAACGTTTGCGCTTCTTAGCCATCTTGTCGGAGTCTGCTCTCCTTCGGCAAGACATCAAACCCTATGCCTTTTTGTCTGGTTCAGTTATTCTAGCAGCCTGGCACACAACGGGTGAAGCCACCCATTGAAAACCGTGAGCAGAAACCATGTTAAAGGTCTCTTGCTAACCCCAAAACTTCCAAATTCCGGGCATACAACGCGCGCTGACACAACCGGAGAACTGGTTCTAACTACAGGTACCAGAATGCACCGCGACATTCGTTGCGTCGCGCAACTCTTCGTGAAATCAGTATATTTGACGGACGCTTATCGGCCCCTTTCGAAAGACTGCCATCTGTTGGCAGCTGCGGAATTCCTGCACAATCACGGACTAAGACCGCAACGTCATTGCACACTAGAACACTATATGCGCTTGCTTTGATTAGAAGGCAAAACACACACACAGAAAAAAGAAAAATGTGATGCACCCAGTGGCGTTGCACTTTCGACGCAGTTTGATTGGCTCGTTGGCTCCTAGCGTTGGTCGCGCTCCGACGTGTGCTATCTTATGGAATGACTTGCACGTTTCACGACGTCGTTTGTTCCGTCAAAGTGCAGTGGTTCCGACCTTCTAAAAATCGGCACGTGACTTTCGAAAGGGGTCTATGCGGAGCAACCGAGCTTTCGGTTGCACGTCAAAAGAGCCTGGGTGGTCCAAGTTAAATCATCAGTTTTCCGCTGGGCCGTGCCAGATACCCGTCGTTGGTTTGGCACGTAAAATCCCCTAATTTGACTCTTTTTTTATTGATTCAAGGCCGTCGCCGCAGTGAATTTAGGAAGAGGCACGAAAGTTAAACGCACTATGAACAAACCGCATTGCTTTACGCCCAAAGTTGCAGCACTGATAATAGTGCTGCATGATTATAACTTTTAAACACTTAAAACATGAAGATGTTCTCCACCCAGACGTCCTACCTGCTTAGATTATTTGCTTTCTTGTTTTCTTTTAATAAAGGTTTTATAATATCATTGTAATCTATCTGAGTAGAAAACATTCTTCCTCAGAGAATATTTGATTGATGCAGGTATAATGTGAAATGAGGACGGACAAAAACATGAGACGGGACACTGCGCAGCCTCAGAGAAGCGTTCAAAACAGGGTAAACTAGAAAGCAAGCTTCGCCGTGTCTGGTTTCCCTTGTTACTTGTTGCTCACTGTTTGGTGCATTGCCACTGCTATGTGAAATCAAACTCTCACAACCATCGTCCCTGATACGTGGTTGCCATTTAGCTTAGTAAGCGGCACAGTATAAAACAATTATGACAATTTTTCCATTTGGCAGATTTGATATCTGACGGTGGAGCCAGGCGTCGGCAAACAATGGCCTTTCAGCTTATATATAGCTACGCGACATTTGTGTACATAGGCATCTATGTAGTAAAGCGTACATAGTAGCAAATGTATTAAGATACATCTAATTACCTTTGCTACTATACATGCTTCACTAGCTCTGAAGCCTAGTAGCCCAGATGTCACGTGGCAATATGTTAGCAGTTAGGTTAAATTTTGCCTATGCCCCGCTTCATCTTGAAATGTTGCATTTAATAATTGTAAAAGAAAGAAAAGAGAGAAAAATCTAAAATTACGTAACAAAAACGGAGTATATGTTTTATGGCTTTCACAGTAATTGCTTCCACAAAACTTGTAATTCTGCAGAAATTATTTTCGCTCGTATTTGTTTGTATTTGATTTAACTGAATTTGTTATTTTACATAAACTTTTTCTGCTGGGATTTTTGTGTGATTGGTTTAACGGAACGTATGATATCACATAAGCTTCTTGTGCCGGGATTTTCCTGTAACTGCTTTCGCATAACTTGTGATTTTATATAAATTTTATGTTAGAGAGAAACAGAAAATGTATGTTAAAGGGGCACTCAAGTGGTTTTTGAGTTCGTGTTTTGATGATGACAGCTGAATTTAGACCCCCTAAGTATCCCTAAAAACCAAAAAATATAGTCATACGGTGATTATTTCTTTAATAAAAATGTAATTGAAGGTCGCCAAACCTCGGATCCACCCGAAAACGAAACCACTCTCATTGGTCCTCGCACGGTTATCAAAAGGATCTCGGGCCAATGGCGTTGGACGACGTTCCGTCGCGCAGTGATCCCGAGGTAGCCGCATCGGCCGAACCTCTTTGTCATTCGAGCTTCGATCATGGCGGGGTTCTCTACGCTCGAGGACCTGACGCCGTTAGAGGTTGAAATTCTTCGGCGGACAGCCGACCTGGGGATGATTTCCTATGACGCCACTTCGACGTGCGATGTGGACGATAGCAGCGCTTCGGAGTCATGTTTGGGTTCCGAGGACGGCGAAACGCAGACCTTTTCGGGCATTCTTCGATTTGCGGTTGGGGCAAGTCGTAACCGAACCAACGTTTGACATCGGAGCGTTACCTCTGGTACGTGATGTCAAACGATGTCGCCACGTCGCCTTTCGCCTCGGGAGGACGGGGGAAAGGCTGGTTCAGACATGTGCAACGAGCGCGTACCTACGACTGCGTTTGTTGCGACCGGAACGACCGCTCTGCGCCGCGCGTACACACATCTGCAACCACTACAACAAGCGCAGCGGGTCGTCAGCCCCTCTAAAAAGGGGACGCACTGCTACTCAATGCCGTAACCGAATATAGACAGACAGTTGTCTATAGCCTAAAGCTTTATTATTATTTTTTCTTGATAGGCTTGCAGGGTACAGTGGATGAAAAAAAGAAAATAAAAAGATGCAGTACACCGGCTTGGACGATCACGACTCTAATACACGACATTGCAATAGTACAAATATCGCCACACGCCTTTTCTACGATTATAAAAGACAATGTAATCTTAGCAGTGATATAGCAACGTAGAAATATGATTTCGTGATCAGATAGACGTTGCGAGCGTTCAGGATTGCTAACACTAATCACTTCTCTCCGGTGATGAAAACGCGTGAAAATTCGCATCCTTTATACGGTACGCGCCAGTAATACCTTGAACTTGAGCACACGCATGAAATGCGCCAAATAAGAAATCCGGGCGATGTTCGAGGACACAAATGCTTAGAAAGCACCACTGTAGTCGAAGTAAACAAACACGACGGCACGGGCGTTTCTGCTGTCTTGAGAGTGCCGCCACGACATCGCCGCACGAGTAGGTGGATCTTCCCTTTTAGTACGTGCTGGGTTATCATAGCAACACACGACGAAAATTCACAGTCAAGGATAGCGCTTTTACGCGGAACGATGAGCTTTCACCACGCCGTCCACGTCGATAACGTCGACGACCACCACCGAGGCCTGGCCGGCCCGCTACCGACACGATCGGCCCGACCGACCGGCCTGCAACGCGCGCAGAGGCAAGGAGAAAACGTAGTCCCTTGTTTGTGAAACGATAATTGCAGTATCGCGTATTCTAAACTAGAAATATTTTACGTCTTTTGAAATTATCATGCACAACATATTTAAATGAACTGAAAATTGTTTCTTTAGCGGAACTTTACAAAGGCCGCCAAAATTTTCAAACATACGATAATTTCATTGGTCCTCGCAAGTGCAGAAAAGAGTCCGCACGTACTTTATTCCTGCGTGATTAATAGGCGGTTCTGCCTTCTAAAACTGAAGATACTCATTCACTGACACTTCCTTAACGCCATCGCACCAAAAAGTAGCTTCTCCAAAAACTGCTTGAGTGCCCCTTTAAATAACAGAAAAAACGAAAAACAGAGCTTTACAGAACTTTCTTGGCAAGCCAGCTGCCATACAGTTTCTGTTTTTTTACACAACTTTTTTCTTTACAGTGCTGCCCTCTTTCGGCGCCGAAGCCACCTGCGATAAAAGCCCGCATGCCCCTAGAGCACTATATAGCTCCTACAGAGCAGAGTAGCGCAATCCTTTGATCCGCGTGTTTCGCCGACAACATGGCCGACAGAGCAGCTTGGCGCGAGTCACGTGGTACCCACTGTTCCAGGAGGCGGTCCGCCCTATGGGAAAATACATGGAGATGGACTCAACACGGCTGATTAAAAAATAAACGCCAAGTTCACACTTTTCGAAACTAGTCTGTCGTGAAGTTGGTAACGCACTAAACACTTTATTAACGTTTTAATATTATTAGATGCGTGCGAAAATTTTCATAATGCAATTTCCAAGGCAATGGCGTTTGAAGTAGACTATTGTTTTACGCAGCGGAGATGGACTTTATGGATTGGCCAGAGCGGGTCACGTGAACGGTGTGACGTCGCCGCGTCGTCTGCTCCATGATGCCGCTCAGGCAATTTTCTAAAAAAAAAAAAATACGTTCTTACATGGCACACAACTTAGCGCAAATTATTGTAAACTGTTCCTTTATTATGTCAAAAACTATTGTCGTTCCGTACATCCCCAAAAGAATAAAAAAAAAAGCAGCGATTTTCTCACGTTCCCCATGCATTTGTGACCGGAGTTGGAACCCCCGGGCGTTCGCCGCAAGTCGCCGAGAGATGGCGTTCTAGATTGCGCTACTCTATACTCGTTTTCACCTTAAAAACCGAAGTAAAACAAGTCCGGCCGGTGGCGGAGTGTTCTGGGTTTGCACCAATGAAATGGCGCGATATCGCGTAGACTTCACCTCTCTCCGTCGGGAGGTGGTGGGATCCACAATTAGAGACCGAAACCAAAATGAATTTAGCACTGCAGCATCCTCTAGTGGCAAAAAGCTAGAACATACTTCGTTAAATAGCGTTTGTTTCTGATAAACATGCTTATGCTATGCACAATTTTGCATCGCATCTTTAAACTGTTTTCAATAAACATATCTTTGTATATCTAACATTGTTTATACCATCGGCTTTCTAAAAACACCATGAGAAAAAAAATCAGTCTGCCAGTTTTAGCGTATTTACAGTTTTTAATGGCAACCATGGAGCGCAAAAGCAAAAATATCAGCTGACATCATCGACATCGCAGCAAACTTGAACTGGGATTGATCCAGGGGGGTAAAGGTGGGTGAGGAGGAGTGGCAAATCCCGTGCGCCGACACCCGGGGTCCTGAGTGAAAGATCGCGAAAGAGAGCGACAGAACACAAGAGAAAGAAAGCAATGTTGCCAGCCGAAGGACGACAGTCGCAATGGTAATCGCGAAGACTAAAAACTCTCAGCAATATAAACAGTGATCATTTAATGTTGTAAACTATATTCTGAGCTATTCTAGTCCTTATAAAAACCAATATACTCATAACGTTGCATTAACTTCCCTTCTGTCAAAATTTCGGACATCTGGTGGTTGCGCGGTTTCGTATTCCTCGGCCGCGCCCACTCGCGCCCCACCCGCGAAGTCGGTTATCTGGTTTAGTTTAGCGTTGACGCGAAGCCGTACATCTGCGCGCTACGCAAAAAGAAAGCTTCGAAAGGAACGTGAATACCTTTCCACCGGTAAGTTCGTGGATTGTTGAAGTTCGTGAAATCGAATGCTGTCAACGAAACTTCGCAGAATAAATGGTATGGACTTCCTTTCCGGAGGTGCAATCGGGGATAGCGAGGCTTCGGTTGCCATGGTAACCATGTGTGGGACCCCGAGGGTCTGCCTGCATGCTCCGCCGCTTGCGGCAGCCAGAATGCATGGGAAAATGGCGGACCTTTTCCTCTAGAGTTAGTATATGATCTCTATGGATTGATCAGATCTGCTACCAGCCACGAACGTAAGTTTGCATAGTTTATTCTGTCCTAATATACCTTTGTTTACGTTATTGGGTTGACGTTCACGTGTATATATTGAGTGGGCAATCGGTTTCCTTGTGTGTGGCGGTGAATTTAAATTTTATTCTTTAATTCTGTTCTCTTAAGTTCTGTGGTGTGGGGATGGAGGTACAAATCCTGATTATAAGCAGAAACAGCGTGGTTGATGTGAGATACGTTTATTGCCAGAGGGACCCCAAGGCATGTGGATGGCAGTTTGTGAGTTTACTTTCCCACAAACCGCCTGGAGAACTGATCACTGCAATAACGGAGCTATCTCAATGAAAGACTGGGCTGAACATTATGTTTAGACCTCAAAATGATGTGTAAGCGACACTGAATATGCATGAGGTGAGCAAGTGAAATGTTACGCTCAGGGTCACATTGCAGAACAATGGTCCACTTTCGGCATGCCGCCAACACTACGTCTTCTTTCTTGAATGAAAACGACCCTTAAAGTGTAATTGTATGCATATATGTTTAGAAAGCAAAAAGCCAAAATGGCGCCTGACACCTCTGCTGTAGATGGGAAAATTAGCGAGTGCAGTACAACTGCAAACTTTTTTTTGTAGTGTAAATCTTTGTACTAGTTATTCACGGTGCAGTGGAATACATACAGCTGATTTCAAAGACCTCGAGAAGCCATGAACAAGGCTATTACGTTATGAAAGGTAGAATCACGACAACAACATGACACTGGAGGTTAGGCGTGTATGAAGTAGGGAATCCGATTTTGCAGTATGTGAATGGTCCTTAAAAGGACCGCTTTGTGTTCTGGGGTATGACAAACAGTCCAAAGTTCTAGCCACTTTCAGGAGATTACATGTCCTAGGGGGACATTAGTTCACGGTCAATTCCATTCTAAAGGCTGAACACCGAAGATCTTTTCACCCTCGTCCTCGTCGTCAGCTTCGTCGTCGTCTCCTCTCTCCTCCTCCGTGTCGCTTGCATCGAGGGGTATGATGACTGGCTCCAGGTTCGACTCTGGGACATCACATTCTCGAAACTTCGCCTCCATTTTTTTCACATGCTCTACACAGTCATGCCAATGGACAGCTGTTACGTTGTCCACTGCTTCCCTCAAGAGCCGCTCAGCGTCATTAAGCTTGAATGTAATGTTCTTGGAGGCGACCTCCTGCTTGACTCGTGCCCATATCAACTCTATGGGATTTAGTTCGCAATGGTACGGTGGGAGCCTCAACACTGTGTGTCCGGCGTCCGTAGCCATGACGTCAACTTTGTACTTTGTGTAGCGATCCTTCACCGTTGCCACAATGCTCAGAAGGTCTTTTTTCTTCATTGTGGCAGTCCAGTCTAGGTTCTTGGAAGAGAGCCACTGCTGGATCTCACCCTTCTTTGTTGCAGTTGTGGGAACAGCTTCAGCCTTTCTGCTGTGGTACGGCGTGTTGTCTATAACAATTACGCTGTTAGGCTCGATGTAGTTCAGCAGATGAAGAAACCATGCTTCAAACCTGTTCGAGTCCATTTCATCGTGGTAGTCCCCCTTTTTCTTCCCACGGAACACGTCCAGGCAGCCGGACACGAAGCCAGTGTCACTACCTGCGTGGGTGACAATCACTCTTTCACCTTTTCCAGAAGGAGCCTTTAGCCCGGTCGTCAGTTCAGACATGAAGGCTTGCCTTGCTGACTTTATGGTGCTGTCCGTCCACACCTTGTCAACTGTGAGGCCGGCGTTCACCCAAGTCTCGTCCTGGAAGAAAATCTTGCGTTTCTGGGCTCTGTGCTTTCCGATTGCCCTCAAATACCGCCACCTCCACTCGACGATGTCATCTCTCTCAATTAGGAAGGAGTTGCGATTCCGTTTCTGTTTCTCGAAACCCATGTCCTTCAGCAGGCGATACAGGGTAGTCCCGGAACAGGACGGCAGCACGTCGTCTTCTTGGAGACGAGCAGCGATTTTCTTCAACGTTGGGATCTCCCCCCGACGGAAGAAATTGTGCAGGCAGCTTCTCACGGCCGTCAACGTGCACGCGTCGTGATTTGAAATCCGCTTTATTTTCTCAGCGAATTTCGGGCGCTTCTTTGAAGGAGATTTCACAGCTTCGTTGGCACGTTTAAAGCCACGCTTGATCTCGTAGACCGAGCTAACACTGATCCCCGTTGCGGCGGCAGTCAGGTTGACGACTTCCACCCCATTTGTTTCTTGGTACTGCCGCCGCATCCAAGAATAAACGTTCAAAACACACTGCCTTGTCTGACTCGACAGGACATTTCCACTTGCGTGACGTTTGTAGTACACCCGAGGGGAAACGTCTTCAGGAGAGAGTGCTGACAACACGGACCGATCAACCAGAGTTGTTGGAGTCGCCATTTTAGAATGCGAGCTACGGCGGCTGGCTGGCTGGCTACGAACATCGATCCTCAGATCTTGTGAGGCGTTGAACTACGTGAATACACGCGTACTAAGGAGGTATATTATTTATCCTACTGAGAATAACAAATTTATCTAAGCTTATAACGCTAGCTTCCCAGAGAGCAAACGTTTATCGGAACTACTTTGCAGAACGGAATTACATGTGCGACGGTATGGGATCAATAAGCATGCGACGAGAGGGACACACCCACTTTTTTCTTAAGGTGAAAACGTTTTTTTTTTTTTTATAGAGTTCCTGTATTAGCAGCGAGATGTTTTAGTGGCGCCCTACTATGATTACCTTTCGTGACGTCATTGCCTTGCGAACAAGAAGTTCGATGGTGTTTGTAAGGAGCATGATGGAAGCTTGAAATCAATGCGCTCTTAAAGCAACACTACCAACACCGTCGAAATTGAAGTTCTTCCATTCCTCTTATTTCGGTCGATGAGAGATCCTTTGCTGACGTCATAGTCAGCATTCGGCCAATCGTGGAAGGCCGACCACAGCGACGCTTTCGATCGCGCACGTCGCCAATAGGCTCCCTATAGACCTTTCCAAAAAAGAGCGTTTGGCCGGTGCCATTTCGAGTGTTCGTGCGTATGGCGCGTGCTTTGGTCGCTTTCCGAAGCGACGAACACGCACGTGCTGGACTGTGAAGATCGCACGCTGGACTGTGATTTTGTAAACGTTGGAAAGGTCTATAGACAATTGCAAGCATGGAACCACGACTGGTGCCCCAGGCGTGCAAGCACGTGTAACGTGCGCGTGAAGATAGCTTTGGCAAGCTTGAAATTGCATGGGCTTTACCGCACGAGCAGAGAAATGGCGGCGGCCAGTCGCTTTGCTTGCAATCGTCTATAGGAGCCAGAGTTGCGCATTCTAGAGTTCCTGTATAGGCTCCCTACGGGAGCCAGAGTTGCGCGTTCACGCATGGCATGTGGATTCAGCTTCTCACGTGACTGAATTCGGCGAATAGCAGCGCCGCGCGTTCGAGGCGCGCGGCGGGCTCAAAAGCCTGGGAACGTACGCCGGGGCGCGTGCAACGTCTACTTTGCTGCACGACACTTGATACGGCTCCTCACGTGATCGGATCTCGGCGAATAGCGGCGAGGGCGGCATGCGGCATGTGGAATCAAACGCGCAACTCTGGCTCCCGTAGGGAGCCTATACAGGAACTCTAGCGCATTCATCCCCGTAGCGCCGTCTGTTCTGCACGGCATGTTGATCGAGCTCCTCACGTGAGTGAATTCGGCGAATAGCAGCGCCGCGCGTTCGAGGCGTACGGCGCGCTCAAAAGCAGGGGAACGTTCGGCGGGGCGCGCGCAACGTCTACTTTCCTGCACGGCACTTGATCCGGTTCATCACGTGAACGCGCCATTCTGGCTCCCGTAGGGAGCCTATGCAGGAACTCGACGCTACTCTGCTCCGAAGGAGCTATAGGCGCTTTAAACACGCGCCAGTTTGAGCCGCCATAGACGCCAATGCCGAGCCACTGAAGCGGGCGTTTATGAGCCTGCACAGAGGCCTATGCTGGGGAGAAGGGCGCAGTAACACCTAAAGTGGCGAACACCTGTTCTGCAGTGGTAATGATGAAGTGAAGCGAACGCAATCAGTGGAAACAAAAACTGAAGGTCGGTTATGGCGGCGCCCATGCACAGCTGCCTGAAAGCGTCTATATAGGGCTCTACATGCTCCGTTTGTTTTCGGCAACACGACACTCGCCCAGTAGAACAAGCCCAGTACAGCTGACCCTGTAAAGGTAAAGGCACTGAGCTCTAGTGATTTTTATTTTTTAAAATATCAACACAAAATTTGTGTAAAGGCTGGATTTGGTGCGAAAAGCGTTATGCTCAAAAGTAAGGCAAAACTACTAGACGCAGGCCAATGCAACGTAAAGCATACATAGGCCGCGATGCATTAGAATACATTGTGACATTGCGACGTTTACAAAATGGTGCAGCGGGAATTGAAACACGGGCAGTGATCCGAAGCCCGAC
The DNA here is from genome assembly GCA_013358835.2 of Ixodes persulcatus. Taxonomy (NCBI): domain Eukaryota; kingdom Metazoa; phylum Arthropoda; class Arachnida; order Ixodida; family Ixodidae; genus Ixodes; species Ixodes persulcatus. The sequence continues at coordinate 64,772 of JABSTQ010002886.1, forward strand.
GCTTTTGCTCGAGGTCAAGAGGAGAAGGTAAAGGAAAGCGCAAGCAGAGGGACTAATGTCGCGTTCACACCGGAAGTGGATAAGCAAAAACGCGAAGCGAATCCGCGCGTTCTCAACTGCAAAGCGGCTGGGATCGAGCGGTTGGAGCGCGTTTTTGCCAACCGCTTCGGGACCGATTTGCCCCAACCGCTTTCGCGAACCACGAGACTTCAATCAATCGCAACGCGAAGATGACTTGACGTTGGTGACTTTCGAAAGAAGATGGCACCAGTCGCTGGTGAGGCGTCCAAGGCGCTATAGTCCAAGCGTTACAGCAGACAAATCAACGGAGAAACATGATGTTCACGTCCGTCACTTGAATCCGCCGTGAAAAGAATTGACTCGTAATCTTAATGGGTTTAGCACCGGTGATTTGGTTCGGGTAAAGGGGTGTCCAAACAGGATACTACAAAACGCGCGACTCTGACAAATCGTGCGGCGCTCCTCTTCCGGTCGCCGGGGGGAAATTCCCCCCTGTCGAATCTACCGGGAGGAAACTTCCCCCCGTCAAATCTCCCCCTCGCTACCTCTACAGCGGCCTTGCTCTGCTCATCACGTGGGTCCGGAGAGCCACTCACACGCTCTGTTGGCTCTTGGTCAATCGCTCAAGGCCTCCGCCGCTTTGGAAGTCCCGAAAACGGGATAGGGAGGACTCAAGTGTGAGGGCTAGCGCGCGTCGTGTCCAAGGTTGTGTCATCTTCCAGCAGTTCTGTGGATTAAATCGGATTTTCAGCGGCTCTCGTTCCCAACTTACCTCGTATAGAAAAACAAACCTGGTTGGTTTGGAGTTTAATAAATAAATTATGTATTCTTAAGTTCTTAGTGTTTCTACATACCACTAAAAGTCTCACTGTTACGCACTGCACTTTTTTTTTTTTTTTCGAGCTACGAACGTGGATCTTGACAAAGAAAGCTGAGCCGGGGCGGCCGAAACGCGCGCTTCGACGCAGGAATCTCCTAAATCCACCCGAAGCCGGACCTCTTTGGCTTTCCTGCCGAGGTGATGGCGGTAGCAAGGTCGGCGACTTCGTGAGCCGCGGAAGATAGACAGGCATCAGGCACACCATTGGCAGGTGGCGTGTGACGTCAAGTCTGACGAGCAACGACGTCAAAGAAAAGCGGAGGAGGCGAGGAGGAAAGTCGTGAATTTGGCTTGGCCGGTGTGCAAACAGGCATTCTACCGACGACTACCGGACGCTTCAATTTTGACAATTTTTGCAGGAGTCCTATGGCCTGACGATTTTTGTAGTAGGCTGGTTGGACAGGCCTTTAGAGTTTGTTTATAATTCCGGGTGCCACAGCCCGAAGCTCACTGCCTTGTTAGTTTCTGCCCGTAAAACGTCGGAACCCGCCCCTGATCGACCGAAATGACAGATTTTTTACTCACAAAGATAGTCGCGTAAACTATTGAAAGCTTTCTACACCGTGTATGACCACCACGAAGGCCGATAGAGACGTCGTGAGCCCGATTGCGTAGCCAACGCACTACCGCGAAGCGGGCAGGGTACCTACGCTATCTCGAACTGTAAGGTTTACTACTAACAAAAGAAATAAAGGAAACATACATAAGAAATAAAGTGTACGTACCACACGATGCAGAGGTAATCCATACGGCGTTTATTTGAGCTTAATGTCGAAAAAACAAAAGACTCGTTCGACGTGCGAGTGACGAGAGGAGAGTCCGCCACCAATGAAGCCACGATCGGCTAGCACCGAACGCATTCGCACGCACCACGGTCCACCCCACCGCTCACAACTTCGAAAATGAAAAGAGCGAACAACGAGGGCGGAAAACTGGCCCTCTATCCCGAAAACAAGGTCAGCCTATTGGGTAATTTTAGTAGACCGTTTCCGCAGCTCGCTAAGCACCCGCCTAGCGCTCCGTAATCCGCCACAAGACCTTGAACTATGCAGACAAGGCTGGTGGCGCGCATGCGCAGCTGGGGCATTTTCTTTACGGATACCGTAGCGGAGGTGAAAAGCGATCTACTACAACTCCCTACTCATGCGGGAGGGGTCTACGTCGAAGAAAATGTCGGGGGCCCCCTACTCTGAGTCAGCAAGGCGCGCCTAGCTGGACTTTGCTTTTGAGCGAAGTCGAGGGAATCCTGAACTCGTGATGCGCGCGAACATCCCGAAGAAAAATCTTCAGAGTGTCAAAATAGCTAAACTTAGGGTTTGGATCGTGGATTAAAGGGGATTTTAGATTGTAAAACAAGGTTGCCAAACGAAAGTCTTAAAAGATCACGCTTGATCGCCGAGAAACCGCCAACCGCCTCTCGGTGTGTCTGAACGAGGTCGCTCGCGAACCGCATCCGCAACCGCTTCGCGAACGCGGATCCGGGAGCATGAGGTAGCAGCCGATCGTCAGCGCGCGCATCTGACTCCCGAATTTCGAAGTGTACCTTCCCACGTCTTATCTCTCGACTTCGTGGGGCAGATCAAATTCCCCGATGGAAAACGCAGCGGGTGTATGACGTCACCACTTCGCACAGCAGCCAATAGGTAGCATAGCGGATGCGATAAATATCCTTCCCTCCCAATAAGGCCTTCACGTGACAAAGCTGACGTCACCGAACGTAGTGTGTCACATCCCGCATCAGGAGAAGTATCTGACACCGCACAAAGCACCTCATAACCAAGAACAACAAATCATAAAGCACGCATAATTCTCGCATGAATATCATGTGCTCCACGGGTTTAATAAAATAACAATAAAAAATATGTATATATATATTTTTTTAAGGGACGAATGGGTTTTCCAGTTTAAGCGCCGTTTGTGAATACTTTTCTAAATTCCAATTAAAGCCTGACTATATTTTTTATTTTGCAAAATATTTACGCGCTGTTTTTCCGGCTAACATTTTACATGCTTTAAGGCGTTTGAAAGGCGAGCAAACAGGGCACTTTAATACTTTACCCCCCCCCCCCTCCCACACACACACACACAGACACACACAAAAAAAAAAAAAAGGTTTATCAAAAGGCGTTAACAAACCCTACAGCCATCTGCGTTAACTTCTTATTTTTAACTTTTTTATTCACGTTCCGCCTAGTTCCGCCTATTGAAAAGCACGGCAAAAGCTAGAGCCCAAGTACGTACTTCATCTCGCCAGACCACCGTGTCCTTTCGCGCGATAAATCCGTCTTGTATGGTTACCGAATGTCAATAGACGCAAATGCGAAGGCAGCGTCTGAAGCCAGACCCAGCCGCTCTATCTTCCGAACGCTGTCTTCCACCAACGCGGCAACGCTAGCTTGGGCTCTAAGCTAGGCTTCCAAATACACCGAATTACGCGCAATCACCCCTCGCTTTGCTTGGGAAAATTGAATAGAGAGTTTTAGTAGATCGTATCTTAGAGCTACGCTATGCTAGCTGCAGCTCGTGCCGTTACTTTGAAGCATGGATTGAGAACGCGCCCGCTGGGCCCGCTCTCCGTAGCATACGATCTACTAAAACTCAATAGTATCATGTCAGGCCCAAGCGTGCACCACAAGCCTTGTTGGAACCGCCAAGGGTTCGCCAGGCCACCGCTTCCCGCTGCTCAGCGTCGACGTCCACAATGGCGCGTCCAACCTTTACTCCGTTTCAGCTTAGCTCAGAGCGTGGCAAAGAAACGGGTGGCCGGGGCCAATCAAACGCCGGCGATAGGACGCGACTTCGCCCACTCCTCGTATATCACTTCGCGCGGAATCTGCGCAGAGGTGCAGAGAAGTCGAAGAGAGACATTTCGTCTGCTACGGGAGTAGCGACGGCATCGTGTGCTACATAATTAAAAATAACATTTTGCGTCCTGAAATAAAAGTCCGGTTCAGTGTGGGGGCTGCTAGGTTTTGCGGAGGGCCGTCGCACTGCCGGCATGAGGAAGGCCGTGGCTGGAACATTGAAGTCGGTAGGTAACGTTCGGTGCGCAGGCGTTTCCTCTTCTCTGTCGGGGTGTCGTCTGGAGCCCACAGAAAAAGCTGGTTGAGCGAGCTCTCTGGGTGAACTGCCGCCCTTTCTCCGATTTCGAACAAAGCAGCGCACTTTCTCTGCAAACGTAACAGCAACAAAGGCATACCGCGTCCCTCGGTCGCACTGGAGTACGCGTTTTCTCGGTTCTCCACCGACACCGCATGGTTTTGCCTCTGAACGCCGCCTCGACACCCGATTTTAACCCTTTTTTTTTATCGGAGAGCGTTTCCTGCCGTAGACGGATCAACATTTCATCGACTTCCCAACGTCTGTTAGCTCCGGTGTTTGTTGAACAACTTCGCGGTACAACGCGGCTCGGGACTCCTGGCGAAGGAGAGTACACATTCATCACGATTTGGAGCCTGACGCCCACACGTGCCTCTATTCGTATCTTGCGTTATCGGTGGAAATTAGGAAAACAGAATACCTAGGGATGTCCAGCAGCTTGTCTAACAAAGAGTCAAACTTAAAGCGCACAATTCAAAAGATTAAAAAAAAAAACAACAGGAAAACGTGTAGTTGTTGCATCAGTGTTGGCAGCAGGTAGGCGTTTTTCGTCGAAGCATATTCATTACTATATTGAGAAGAACGCGGAACGTAATTTATTTCTTTTATTTTTTGATAATTAGTTCTTAGAAGGACACAACTGGAAAATTGTTAAATATTTGCACACGAACAAAGTATTTCTAAAATTTTACTTTTGCGAACTACTTCGTGATTCGTACGAACGCTCTTTTCCAAGTGGTGAACCGCCCCCAGCCTTTGGCTACGCTCGGGACTAAGCTGTAACAAAGTATAGTTCACTTGAGTTCACTTTAGCCGACGGCATTCGAGAGATGGCATCTGCCATTGCTGGCTTGAGACGCTGCGTTCGAACGTTCGTCCATAAAGAAGACGCTTCAATGCCATGGTGACGCTGACAATAGCAGACCAGTTTTATCGCGCGGAAAGACATAACGGGAAGGCGAGAAAGGTGCGTACTTGGGCTCTTTCGCCGTGCTTTCCAATAAGAGGAACGTAAACAAAACAAGTTCAAAACAAGGATTTAACATAGATGGCTGATTTTTTCCAGCCTCTAAGATTTTGGCGATCCTTACACAAAAAGTATGCTTTAGCTGGCAATTTAAACGAAGTTTTTGTATCGCAAGGAGGCTAAATGATCGCGTAATTACAGATTTTAACAGAGTGTTTTACAATAGCGTTACCACAGGCTACAACCTATAGCAAGTGACATGTAGAGAACCCAGTAAGGGCTCCCTCCACCTTGAGAGCGAGCTTCCTGCCTTTTATAAAACTTCTTCGCGCACGCGCAGTCAAATACCCGCGGAAGGCAATGAGCACGCGCTAGAGGCGGTTCATCCACTGGGTTCTTAGCCTCTCACTGATTATTGGCGACTTTCATCATCTGTTGTCGAACCTACTTTCACGGTTTCGTCTCTAGACAATGTGGCGCTGTGAGTATTCGATTCGCTCGAGAAGGCTAACGAGCGAACCACGCCGCCACAGCTTTCTGTTCTAGCCGCTAGGTGCCGCAGGTTTTGCTGAAGTCGCCAATAGAGCGTTATTGCTACCTTAAGCAGGCGTTAGGGGCGTTAATGTCCATGCAATAGCCTTGGGTAAAGCTATGTCATAACGTTTTAGATGGTGTTTACGCAGAGCGTTACCGCAGGCCATCGCGGCCATGGCAAAACTCCTGACACGCTGGACGAAAGTAATTGTGTTTTGTGCTTGTTTAGGGGACGGAAAGAATGAGTTTTCATGTGCGTCTGATGTCTCTGATGTAGATGAGCGATTGAGTCAGTGCAGTACCACTGCAAGTCTTGGCGTTTTAACGTGCATCACGCAGTAGCAATGTACACGAACGCACCGCAATGATCATCCAGATCGAAGTGAACAGGGGTGGGTTCGCTAAAGAGCAATCTTCGTAGTGCACGGTAGCACAAGCTTCCAGTAACAATGCTGCCCTAGACGGCAGCCTCTGGTAATGCTATGCTAAAACACCCTAGTAAAACAGCAAAACAAAGGAGAATCGGTTCGCTGTCGCAACTCTGATTGTGCCCCACGCATGCACTTCCTTGTTGATTTCATACAGATGGCGCAGAAGGTTTCCGGAACAAACGAGTTGCATGTTCGCAGCTGCGCATGCAGGTCGGGCGCTCGAGGCGGGCTCGGGCCACGGGCTGTTCGCCGGCAATTCCGAGCTAGATCTTTTTCGCTCTGCGTCCGCCGCTGCAGGAAGCGGCCAACAGGCGGCGCGAGATACGAGCCATTACATACGTAGATTACAGCGGCTTACAAAACGTAGAATGAGCTCTGATTTCCGAATGAATTGGAAGTTCCATCCACGTTCGAAATTATCGAAAGCACGAGGTACGGCGTTGCGGCCATTTGGACCACCATATTTAACACGCAAACGTTGTTTTGCAAAAAAAAAAAAAAAAAAGATGGAGCTTAATTTAAAGCTAGAAAACAAAAAAGAAATATAGTGGCAGTTTTACACTTCCTATATCCTATATCGGCCTGCTCTTCGTCCAAATACTGGTTTGCAAACCCGCTCCCAGGCGGTCCCACGGCCTCAACTATAATACCGGTGGCAGCTCTGCTAACGCTCCTGTTTGCTGTGCAAATGTCGCGTCTGTGCGCGTGTTACGTATTTCATTCTAATTGCAAATAAATCGCCAATTCATCATCCCTCTTTTAGTGCAAAATATGATACGCATATTTCAAAACTTAACGCACAATAAGAAAACAAAAAGTGCAAGTTTTGATATTTTCAATGACATACCTCTATGCATTCCAAGTTTCTAGACTTGTAATGCATTCAAGACGCGTTCTTATTTTTTTATTGAATAGAAGAAGGACTCGTCTAGTTCCGTGCATACGTGTTTTTGTTAATTAGCACGCTCACAGTTTTTAATATTTATTCAAAAAGAGCCTTTTTTATATGATTTTGAAGTCTCGTAACTCAGTTTAACATCATAACACAGCAACGACATTTAAGGGCATGCTTGTGGTAAACATAGGAACTCAAAATACAAAATATTAGAAGTGCAACGCCAGCCGTTTTCTTGTAAACACAACTTGATTGTGATAAAATGTCTAAGAATTCCCTTAACGCGTTCTTGGTTTTCTCAGACAGCGTTCTGGCATCTGACCTAAGTTTATTTAATTGTATGCTAGTGGAACTGAGCTGGTTCACTAGAAGCGTGATTTTTTCGTATTCATATTCAGATTTGTTTAAAGTATGTTTGAACCATGGTACTATTTTGAAGCTCGACTCTGTACGCTAGAAACCGGTTTCAAAGAAGAGGGCAGCTATTTAAGCAACGATTCTTTAATTAGTGCTTTTCTCGTTCTAAATAAAATTACGTTCTATGATCGTAATTTTTTGAAAGCATACTAATTGTCCTAAATAGTAGAAAAGACCTATGTTTTAGCAGACGACGCGCACTTGCGCCATCTTTTGAAAGATGGCTGAAATTCAAGGTTGAGAAGGTCAGGCAAAGTGGCGCTGATTCTGTCCCTGACGCAGAGGATTCTTTTCTCAAATATTTCCTCGCGCTACTTCCTCGTTCTTGCAGTAAGTCACAGTTAATTTTGCAAGAAAAAAAAAAAAAAAAAACTACGAGAAGCGCGTTACAAGGGTCACGAGCAAGTTCTCGAAAACGCCTAGTGCCTTCAAATAAGCTATTCAATGCTGTCCGCCATGTTCCGACACCACGAAAGGTGCAAATATTAAACTCCATATTATGGTGACGAAGAAGGAGAAATTTTTTTCCTCCACTGCAAGATTTTTAACAGACATTTTTGTTTTAAAGGGCCTCTGACACGCCAAAAAAAAATTTTTTTTTTCATGCTAGGCGTTGAATTGGCATATCAGGACATTACAAAAAATTGTTTCACTATAGAGTTGCGTAGTTTTTGTATAAAAAATAGAAATATGAGGCCCAATTCAAAGTTCCCGCCGTGCACTGTGACGTAACAGTGTACCGCAAGGTGTCGGGGCGGTCAGAAGGGAGGCATCGCCGGAAGTCACGTGAGTTGTATCCCTCCTCGTGCTTACCGCGAGCGCGTGTAATATTGTTTAAAATCTTTTTGTTATTCTCCGCACCTCCACGAGCGATCCAAGCAGACAAGGTTTCTTTTATTTGCTTTTCATCGCTTAATGTTGCTGTAAAGGTAGAAGAAGCGGAGTCAGTGAATTGACGTGATCAACTACAATGCCTAGAAGGTGCTGTGTGAGGGACTGTCCCGGTATTTCAGCAACTGAAGAAGAGATCACACTGCATGCATTTCTGAGAGACATACATCGGCCGCATGAGCACCCAGTAAACAAGTTCTTCTCATGTTCTAGACAAAATAAGTACTTTGTGCTCGACGTTTACTTGTACTTGGTACACTCACCAGTTCGTATTCTTTAGACGGCAGGCATCTACAGCCTGGAGAGTATCCGATGATTCAACGACCTCGGTGTCTCAACCTTCAGCAATGCGATCGGGCGTGTCTTATGCTAGCAATCCTAATTTCTGCGAGCGTTCTAAATTTTTTTTTCAAAACTTGATAGCTTGTTTTGCGCCCAGTATAGCCCTGTATCATCGGACTGACGGCATGCACTCGTACACTGGCTTGTACTCGCAACGCTTTCATCATTGACCTCCATCACGTCGATCCACTGACGTCCTCAAATTTTACAGCACGCAAACTAACCAACGGTGCAGGGATAAAGAGCTAGTGGAACTGAAACTTCGTTTTCTACGATCGCTCGTACGAAGAGCAGAATAATAAAACGAAAAAAAAAGGTCTTAGGCGCGGTCGCGGAGAGCACGAGGAGTGAAACTCACGCGACTTCCGGTTAACCCACTATTAGTGACGTAGCTCGATGCCTCCTTTCTGACCGCCCCGACACCTTGCGGTACACTGTTACGTCACAGTGCACGGCGGGAACTTTGAATTGGGCCTCGTATTTCTATTTTTTATAAAAAAAAACTACGCAACTCAATTTTTTTGTAATGTCCTGATATGTCATTGCAACGTTTAGCATGAAAAAAAAAATTTGTTTGGCGTGTCAGAGGCCCTTTAAGGTTCCAGCTTTCCAACCGCGCTGGTTCTGTTTTGTTCGCCATCGTGGAGGGATTTGAAATTTTTAGTTTTAACGTTACTCTACTCGTAGACTACTTACGGAGAGTGTTACGTGCAAACCGCAGTGACTGGTCCTCATAGTAAGGCAACAAACAGCCAGTCATCGTGGCTCATATCTGAGGCTCAGGAAAAGGGTCTAATAAACCCCCTTTCCATGAAGTGCTCTATCAAAAACGTTGCACTTGTGCGAAACCCTCACTATACTTCGTTTCACCTTATGTGCGAGCGAAGGCAAAGCTGGAAGCGCGATCACGAAAGCTCCGTGCCTTCAGGCTTTGCTCGAGCGCGCGAACTGGGCAGAAACGCAAAAGGCGCTGGTCTCGCGCTTCTAGCTTTGGCTTCGCTCGCAGATAAAGTGAAACGAAGTATAGGTCGTCTTTCTTTGGATTAATTTTTATTTCATTTATTCAAATAAGAACAATGTCAGACGATCAACTTTCATGGTGTTGGTTTAATAATGCAACGGCTTCAAGCTTCCACTTTGTGCTTTACACCAACCATGACTGTTGTCCTTTGCAACTAATTATAAGCAGCCAGGTCCAACTTGCTAGAAACAGCGACTCAGCTGAGACTGTGGGAAAGAAAGCAATGCCAAACCCAGCTCTCGAGCTGAGTGGCACTCAAGCCGCGTCTCAAGACAGTCTCGCGCCCAACCCTTTGCAGTGCTTTCTTTCACTCAGTCTCAGCTGAGACGCTTTTTTAGCAAGCCGGACCAGAATCACAACTTGTGAAGTTTCCTCGCACTTCTCTTTCGTTCTTCGGAGTCCTCGCAATGAGTGTTGCAAAATACAATCAAGCGAGATGCTCAGTGCTGCCCTGACATGTTCTTCCCTAACCGGGCTAGAGAGCGGTTTCCTTGTGACCTTCACTCTCGCCGAGGGGAAGGCGTGCGCGTGTGGCTCGTGGAACACCAATCCCTGCATTCTCCTTGATGCTTGGGTAATATGGCAATAGGTATATTGATTAATTATTCGATTAAAATTGACGCCCAGTCCTAGTTATAACTTAGTCCGCGGGACATCTGTGCTTCATATGTCGCATGCAAATCTACTCTTTGAATTGGATCCCATGCCTCATTCGAACCACCAATGCCCCGTAGACTTTGAACTTAGTGTACAACGCTGGCAAAGCTGCTTGCGCGAGCATGGGGTTTGATCTCGCAGATCTTTTGCACGTGTTCTCGCGCAAACGAAACTATAAATGAAGCCACGCGCCCGCGCCAAAAGCGTACGAGGGCGCGTTCATTGCTGTGTTTGTGTGTTCTGCGCGAGCACTTTCTGGCTGGCTGCAACTGCGATCGAGCGCTGGGTGGACTGTAATTTAGCATGCGTAGACTGTGCTTTTTGTGAACAGTGGAAACGTGCACAGATGGCGAGAAACGAACTGTCATTGTAAAGTCCCTCGATAAAATTCACGCTTACAAGTACCGCCAACCACTGAGGTGGAAACGCGCAAGACACCTGTCACGACAGGGTACTGATCCGCCGTTATTCACTTCCAAGGGCCGCTCATTTCAGTTGTGCGCCGCCATTTGCTTCCAAGGGCCGCTCGAGACACAGGTATCGTGCACTGGCGCATTTGACGCTACTTGCAGACAAACGCCAACACATCGAGGGGCTTTATGTCTCTGGTCTCCTCGGCATTCACTGCCGAGACTGTGGTTGGCGTGGAGTGGCGACCCGCTAATGCGAGAGATTTTTTGAAGCTGTAAAAGTCGGTTGATTAGGTGTTTCTATCTGTCAAATTTCTCAATTACCATGAAGACAGCGTGCATATACCTTCATGTGGTCTACGGTTCGTTGTCATTTGAAGAGAGAAGACGGCCTACGGTGTTTTGCCTTTTGAACGTGAACGTGCAGACGGCCACAGGAACGTGAAGACACACTGAACTTTGGATGATCTGGACCGCTTGGCGGTTCGCCCGTGTACATGTTGTAAAAATAAAAATAAATATTACAACAACAAGTGTGCGTGAGTTAATAATAAAAATAACAATCCTTATTTACAGACATACATGTGTCTGAGGGGCTGTGGCAAAAGAACACAAAAGGAAATTCGGCACAGACACTTAAGACTGCTTACGGTGGGAATGCGAAAGCAGTGTAGTCCCTTTGGTTAAATGTTTTCGATTTATTTTTTTGACATGCGTTAAAGTTATTTCTGCTGATTCGGTGTGTGACACGGGGGAGGCAGCACCCGCCACCTTCTCCCCATTGGCTGCGCCGTCACGTGCCCAATGACGCACGCACTTGGCCACACCTTCAGTCAGCCAGATGGTTGTGACTGGACGTGTGCAGTGACGCACGCACTAGGCACACCTTAGTCAGCCAGGACCGTGGAGCCGCCGTGGCGTCGACAATAAAAAAAAGAAAGAAAAAAAAAAAGAGCCGCCGTTGCGTCGGGGAAGCGTGCCCGTCTCGTACCTTGGGGGCCCGGGTTCGATTCCCATCCAGACCGAAATGTAACAGAGTTTCTCTCTAAAGCGCCAGTCATTTACATAGTTGATAGGAACCTTCGTGAAAAATATGACGTCAATCCGGGCATTTCTAACGCGTTTTTACTCTTTGCGCCATCGGCAATTTTTGGTACCATCGCTCGGTCATGCCGCCGACGACGACGCCGGATTTTCGCGTTATGAGGCAAATAATCCTTTCGCATTAAAAGTCTTCTGACCAGGCCATCAGTCCCTCTTTACAGCATTCAACAGTATACAGGACCAGTTTCATCATAAAAAGCAATTATACATAAAATAATCAAATTGACATTAGCTAAGCACCGTAGTCACAATAATAATAATCAACGTCATCAAAAGTTTGAAATAGATATAATTCACATCACCATCACTGAGATCACATTCATTACCATCAAATGTCAGCGTTACTGTAAAATTCCCCATTTCTGTTGCATTCAAATATATATATATATATATAGGTGTAGTAAGGTAAATATAAAAACAATGGACCGGGAAAAGTTAATAAGTCAAAGATGCGTACTGTCGGAGTTACTAATTCGAAGTTTATTACGACGTTTCGAGCGGGGACCGCTCTTCATCTGATGAAGAGCGGTCCCCGCTCGAAACGTCGTAATAAACTTCGAATTAGTAACTCCGACAGTACGCATCTTTGACTTATATATATATATATATTGTTACGAAGACGACGACGACGGACACTGACGCGAAAGACAAAAAGGAGCCCGCGCAGTTGTGTTGCACGAGCTGGGGTTTTCTTCAGGCATATTTGTAGCAGCCATCGCTGTTGTTCTTCTACAGATCACCCTCAAATATATATATCATAATCACCCTCACAAGTGGTGGAGGTTAGGACCATCCCCATCCTCTCTTGTCCTGGAGCTCCGCAGCGGGCGATCAACGCAGACCACCATGCCCGACGAGGCCGGGAACGCCACCCAACAACGCGCACCCGCCCCTCCGACCGTCAAAAACCGACAACGAGACCCACCAGTTTTCAGCGGAGCGCCAGAAGCTGACGTCAACGACTGGCTCAAAAGTTATGATCGGGCCAGTCAACATAACAGGTGGGACGACAGCTTCAAACTAGCAAATGTCGTATTTTTTCTAAAAGATACCGCTCTACAGTGGTTCGATAACCACGAAGACGAGATTGATTCGTGGGAGGCATTCCAGACGGCTTTCGCGGAAGTCTTCGGAAAGCCGGAAAGTCGCAAGCAACAGGCCAAAGACAAACTTGCCAGAAGGTACCAATCCCCAACAGAATCATCTACTGCCTACATTGAGGACGTCCTTCGCCTGTGCCGGCGTGTCGACAATGACATGACAGAAGAGGACAAAATCCGGCACCTATTTAAAGGGCTGTCACATGACCTCTTCACGGTCGTGGCTCCGAAGTCACCTCCGACTGTCCAACAGCTCATTACGGAGTGCAAAAGATACGAAGAGCTACAAAGTGCACGCATCATGAAACGTCCATTCGAGCGTCTCCCCGAGGTGTGCACAAACAACGCAATGCCATCGGAGCTTCCTGAGCTAATTCGTCAGATCATTCGCCAGGAGTTACAGGCATACTTAGCTCCACTGCATGCCCCGGACGTTGCAGTACACCAACGAATGGGCACTGCAAGTGTTCAGAAGGTAGTACAGGACGAACTACGCGCGGCTCTGAACCAAATTCAGGTAGTTCCCCCTATCTACGCGCCGACAACGCAACCATCAACACCACTTTGCCCTATGGTACACGACATCCAGTCACGTTATACGACTCCATTCTTGGACCGGGCTCAACCACCGTATCGACCTTACGGGCAACGCAGACGGACCGACATATGGCGCACCGACGATCAACGTCCAGTCTGCTTCTATTGCCACGCAGCTGGCCACATCGCCCGTTACTGCCGCAGACGAATGACCGACAATACTTCCTATCGTGTACCTGCTAGTTTTTCTCGCTATTCAAGAAATTTGGATGCAAGCCCACCCTCTGAAGCCCTCCTCTCCGACGCTCGCCATCCTACCGATGCTGCCGAAGCAGCTGACACCCGCCGCCGCCGGTCGCCCTCTCCATACCCAACACGCCGCCGTTCCGTTTCTCCGTTCAACCGCGCTGCAGTTGCGTCGACGCCTTCGTCAAACTAAAGAGGGCAGCCGATGTCGATGCCGATGTTGACGATGTCGTCGTCTTTTCAGGGACGTTTAATGAACATTTGCACCGCCTGAAACAAGTGTTTGATTGCTTCCGGTCCGCCCGCCTACAGTTAAACTTCAAGAAATGCACATTTGGAACACGACAACTAAAAGTACTTGGGCACTTAGTAAGCGCTGATGGTATCCGCCCGGATCCTGACAAACTTCGAGCCGTTTCAGAATTTCCTACTCCGAAAGTTCAAAAGGACGTCCGTGCTTTTCTTGGATTGTGCACTTATTTCCGCAAGTTCATTCCTGGCTTTGCTCACGTCGCTGAACCTCTTAATCAACTCCTCCGCACCAACACCAAATTCGAATGGGGTCCATCACAAAACCAGGCGTTTCGATCCCTAAAATTGACTTTGACGAGCAGTCCCATCCTCGGTCACTTTACCCAAGGAGCCGAAACCGAGATACGCACCGACGCAAGTGGACACGGCATCGGAGCAGTCTTAGCCCAGAATTCTAGAGGCACCCAACAGGTTATCGCATACGCAAGTCGCACCCTCACACCAGCTGAGCGGAATTACACTATCACAGAACGTGAATGTCTGGCTGTTATATGGGCCATATCAAAGTTCCGTCCCTATCTCTATGGCATTCATTTTCGTATAGTGACCGACCACCATGCCCTCTGCTGGCTCGCCAGTCTTAAAGATCCGTCAGGCCGCCTCGGACGATGGTCTCTCAAACTTCAAGATTACAATTTCACCGTCCTCTACAGATCAGGAAAAAGACACCTGGATGCCGACGGCTTGTCCCGGTGCCCACTTCCAGCAGCCTCTCCTCTCCAAGACTCGCGCATCTACCTCGCAACGGCTCCTCTGACCCATGTTGACATTGCTGCAGCCCAGATGGCTGATCCTTTCCTTAAGCCGATAATTGACTATCTTCGTGGCACAAACCCACATCCCCCTCCACGCACAGCACGCATGGCGCGTCTATTTGCGCTTCACAACGGGACGACGCTATTCCGGCAAAACTATGAACCGCAAGGACGCCCATGGCTTCTTGTCATTCCCCGTTCCCTTCAAAATGACATTATTCGCGCTAATCACGACGACCCAACTTCCGGGCATCTCGGCTTCTCCAAGACCTATTTCCGAGTTCGAGCCAGTTACTTCTGGAACGGAATGTATCGCGCTATCAACAAATACGTCCGATCTTGTCACGACTGCCAAACAAGAAAACACCCAACGACAAAGCCACCCGGAACACTTCACTCGCTTTCACCACCTAGCCACCCCTTCCAAAGAATTGGAATTGACTTCTTGGGCCCATTTCCCACGTCTGCAAACAACAATCGATGGGTCATTGTAGCCATTGACTACAATACCCGCTATGCTGAAACTAAGCCAGTTCCTGATGCTACCGCAAGAGAAGTTGCGAACTTCTTTCTGAACTCCATTCTGCTACGCCATGGCGCTCCACAGTCAGTCACAAGTGACCGAGGCACGCCCTTTATTGCCAAACTTCTCAATGAAGTCCTGCAACTCGCAAGTACAGTCCATCATGTAACAACTGCTTACCACCCGCAGGCGAATGGGCTCACCGAGCGACTAAACCATACACTAGCAAGCATGATGTCAATGTATGTTGAAGCAAACCACACCAACTGGGACGCAATCCTTCCTTTTGTCACTTACGCGTACAATACCGCCCGACAAACAACTACAGGATTTTCGCCGTATTATCTTTTATACGCTCGTGATCCACTCACGACTCTTGATACTGTTTTGCCATACGTGGAAAACTGCTTGGATCCCTACACATCTGACGTCGTGTCCCGAGCCGCAGATGCCCGCCAACTTGCCCGACTGCAAACTCTGCAGTCCCAACAACAACAACAGCTTCGCCATGCGGAATCTCACATACCAGTTTTCTATAATGTTGGTGATCTCGTCTTGCTCAAGACACCATTTCGCCAAACCGGCAAATGCGAAAAGCTCCTAAAAAAATTCGTTGGCCCGTACCGCATTGTTCGCTGCCTTTCCGACATCAATGGACCTCTTGGCGAATATGTGCTGCCACCTAGACACGCGAATTGGTTCGAGACTAGGTGATTCGAAAACAACGCGCGCCCAAGGCCTCTCCCACCCGTTCCACACCCAAAACGTCAGCTACATCCTGTTCACCCATTGAGGCGATGTGACCTAGATACGGCTCCCCCAAGCTCACCTTTGTCCCCATCGTGCGTAATCTTCCGCCCCGAGGTCGACACAACGAAACCGCTCAAAGGCGAGAAATGCAAGATGGCGGATTGTTTGTAACTAGATACTCTTGAACCCAGGCGCATGAAATACTCCGCGCATGCGCACCGCGTATTTCTACAAAAGGTCCATTACGTGGTAGTGCCCGTGACCCAGCCCCGTGACCATCGCTCGAGGTGCCAGGACATCGTTCACGTGGATCGTATGAAACCGTACTTCTGCTCAACCTAACCAACACGGCAGTGCCGGATGACCGGCCCTACCACCACCGGGGGGAAATGTTACGAAGACGACGACGACGGACACTGTCGCGAAAGACAAAAAGGAGCCCGCGCAGTTGTGTTGCACGAGCTGGGGTTTTCTTCAGGCATATTTGTAGCAGCCATCGCTGTTGTTCTTCTACAGATCACCCTCAAATATATATATCATAATCACCCTCACAATATATATATATATATATATATATATATATATATAC
Organism: Ixodes persulcatus; assembly: GCA_013358835.2. Lineage (NCBI taxonomy): Eukaryota > Metazoa > Arthropoda > Arachnida > Ixodida > Ixodidae > Ixodes > Ixodes persulcatus. Next base: position 81,253 of record JABSTQ010002886.1, read on the forward strand.
AGAGCCGTTTATTGAGAGAGTTTGGCCATACATTGGTTTGAATAGGCGAGCATCTCGGGCCAACCACAGGCCGCGAAACCGCCCCTAGCGGTGGTCGCGTGCTCTAAATTTGTGCCACGACTATACTTCGTTTCACCTTATGTGCGAGCGAAGGCAAAACTGGAAGCGCGAGCACGGAAGCTCCGTGCGTTCAGGCTTTGCTCGAGCGCGCGAGCTGGGGAGAAATGCAAAAAGCGCTGGTCTCGCGCTTCTAGCTTTGGCTTCGCTCGCAGGTAAAGTGAAACGAAGTATAATTTGAGCCGTGCCGAGCGGAACTCCGCGTCTCAAGACGCTCGCGCACCCCACCCTTTGCACTGCTTTCTTTCAGCCAGTCTCAGGACGCTGTTCTAGCAGTGCAGACAAAGGCATGGGCACGAGCGCGTGGCTTTGGAAAGTGCCTCCTATGCACGAGGTCTCGTACAAACAATAGCGTTTCGCTGAGCTAGGCTCACGCGCCTGTGCCTTTGTCTTCACTGTCGACATTTGTGAGATGGAGTAGAGGTCTCCTGATTGGTCGACGCTGTGTCACAAATTTAGTTTACGCTCTAAGCGTGGGGGGAATATTCGGCGCTGGCGGCGGCCTTTGCTCCGCCTATTGTCCAAACTCTCCTAATATACGGCTCTGTATAATGTATATATATATATATATATAATATATATATATATATATATATATATATATATATATATATATATATATATATATATATATATATATATATATATATATATATATATATATATATATATATTTATATATATATATATATATACTTATATATATATATACTTATATATATATATATATGAAAGACGTTGGTATATTTTTTTCAACATCAAATGATCAACTAATTTAATTAATAATGAAAACAACTATCAAAAGCACTATAAAACACACTTTGAAATCTGCTACCCACTCGACTAACAAAAGTTTAGGTCACTGGGACTAAAAAATACACTTTTACTTTTTTCTTGAACATGCAGATTCTTTGACCTCGGCATACTATTTCAACAATATTTGGGGTAGTTATTTATAAGGTCAGATAACTGATAATCAAGTTTAATCAAACTATCATCAAAATGATGAGTTATATAGAGCGTCCCTTTGCATTGCATTTTGATCGTAGATCAAAATGCAATCAAAGACTAAGGTACACAAGAACAAACACGCATACTACAAGCGCAAGGCCATGGTGCATGGTTTGAGCTTGATTGCTTTGACCGGGGACAAAAAAACGCACTATAAGACGTTGAGCTGCGTGACATGGTGTTTTTTGGCTCTGCTTGACTGGCCTCATTGACCTGTTATGCCAGCGGCGCTCCGACTTACAGCGAAAATTAATTTAAACGTTTATGTCGTGAAAAACCTATTTCATTCACGAAATGCTGACAAGGCATGTCTTACATATGTTCTTTATCGTTTGATAACATTCTTCATTGATTGATTGACTATGTTTTTAATGCTTTAATAGTTAAAACGATAGCTGCTGATTTGTGAGCCTCTAACGAAATCGCTTTACCAACCCTGCAGCGTGGAACAAAGCCAGGATCAAAAACAAATTTTGCCCAGCTAGGCACTCTCGATAGGGTCGATGTGCTAGCTGGGCTCCGCTTCTGTGCGAACTGGGCACTGCCAATACCACCTAGAATACAAGGCCTGCGCATGACGTTTCGTTAGTAGATCCCCGACCCGCCCCAAGCGGCAAACAGGCTGAAGCTTGACGAGAGTATGGGCCGTGTCGCAACTACGTCGCATTTAGTGCCACTAAATAAGCTACGCTTCAGAGTAACGACACTTGTCCATATTGTGTCTTAAAATCATGGTCGCCAGTTATCTGAAGCTTTATCTGAAATCACAGGGAACGCTTTTCCGCCCTCCACAAACGTTTAAACAGTTCGCCACAGAGCAAGGCAATATTACATGAGCTTCCTAACTCCGAATCTAATGCTGAGGAAGTCGCACTTTTGAATCATGACGATCGGCAGTTGCGTCTTCTCTGCACAAGCCCCAAAATGGCGGCGCCCACAACAATGTCGGGGAACGGAGTGCCGATACTCTAAGCGCAGCTCATTTAGTGGCTCTAGTCGCATTCACCTGCGGCCACAGCTGTGTGCGTGACTGCTGAGCGCGAGCTGATTGCGAGCTTCCAGTTCATTTGCAACGCGCACGCGAACACTCCCTCGGCCACAAGCGCGAGCTAGCACGCGCTCCTTGCTTTGAGACGAGCATTTCTAGCGCGCGCGCTCGTTCTGCGGAAGAACGCTTCAAAGCAGCGACCCGGAGTATAAACAGCGCCCTCGAAAATGGCGTCCAGTGCCAGCGTCCAGCGTCCAGCGAAGGGCTTTGCAGCCCTTCGCACAGCAGTAAGGCATTTTCACGCATGCATTTGACGCTCCACGTGAACGTCTAACTTCATCGTATGCTATAGCAACAGACACTCGGCGTGAGCGTCTGTTTCATTATCTGCTACACAAACCACTGAAGCAGGCGATGGAGCAGACGATGTCGCAGATGATGTAGCAGACGACGGTGCTCATCCGGGCTACCTAGGGGGCGCTGAGGGGATCTACTAGTGATGACGTTTAGAGGAGGAAACGCGCAGGCCTTGTGTTTTAGGTGGTATTGGCACTGCTCCCTGGCACGTTTGCTGGCATTTGTGTCAGCGGGAGCACGCGCTGAGCGCTGAACGTGCACGGGCGAGCAGCAGAAAGGAGGAAATTAAGAGCAGATGAGGAACATTACTGCCACGAGCCTGCTTTCTGGCCACACGGATGAGTGCCGCCATATAGTGGTTGAACTAATGGCTTGTTCTAGATGGCCGCCGTGTGACCGCCGCCTTAAAGCCCATCTATCCTGGGAAAAGTGACACCAATCATTTTTGTGGAAATGCTCGAGACACGTGCCACGCTACACTTCTGGGAAGAACTAAAGCCACTAAATAAGCTGCGCTTAGAGTATCGGCACTCTGTTCCCCAACATTGTTGTGGGCGCCAACATTTTGGTGCTTCTGCAGAGTAGACGCAACTGCCGATCGTCATGATTCAAAAGTGCGACTTCCTCAGCATTACATTCGGTGTTAGGAAGTTCATATAATATTGCTTTGCTTTGTCGCGAACTGTTTAAACATTTGTGGAGGACGGAAAAGCGTTTCCTGTGATTTCAGATAAATATTCAGATAACTAGCAACCATGATTTAAAGGCACAATATGAACAAGTATCGTTACTCTGAAGCGTAGCTTATTTAGTGGCACTATATATAGAAGAACATGGCGTCTGAAATCTAGCTCAGTGCTGCGCTGTTTCGCCATGATCTTCCCTAGTGCCACTAAATAAGCTACGCTTCAGGGTAGCGACACTTGTCCATATTGTGGCTTAAAATCATGGCTGCCAGTTATCTGAAAATTTATCTGAAATCACTGGAAACGCTTTTACGTCCTCCACAAATGTTTAAACGCTTCGCGACAGAGCAAATCAATATTACGTGTGCTTCTTAACACCGAATCAAATGCCGAGGAAGTCGCACTTTTGAATCCTGACGATCGGCAGTTGCGTCTGCTCTGTACCAGCACCAAGATGGCGGCGCCCACAGCAATATTGGGAAACAGGGTGCCGACCCTAAACATAGCTCATTTAGTGGCGAGGTCCACACGTCTGCGGGGCAAGGTCCACACTTCTGTACGTCCAGAGGTGTGGACCTCGTCGAAGAGGTCCACACTTCTGCGCGTCGAGTCAAAAGCAACAAGAAGCAACCGTTTCCCACCCGTGAACTGTACCAAGGAGTTCTCTGTCCAAGCAAGTGGCGCGGCTATACTACTCGTCCACAATCGCGCGCCAAGTGCACAGCAGCTGACAGCATTGACAACGGGTATGGCAAGAAAGGGCACTTTCCGTCTGTCTGCCTGTCAGTGAAAAAGAACCACTCAAATACACAAAGCCATGTTGCACTCAAGTTATCCTCGTAAATTCCATAAGTTGAAGGCGCGCCCGGCAAGTGCAGACTAAGTTCATTTAATAAAATTCACGCTTACAAGTACCGCTAACCATTGTTGTGGAAACGCGCAAGACATGTGCGAGGAGCGGGTACTTCGCTGCCATTCGCTTCCAATGGTCGCTCATTTCAGTACCGCGTCGACAACTGCTTCCAAGAGCCGCTCGAGACATGGGCCTCGTGCACTGGCGCATTTGACGCCACTTGCAAGACAAATGCAAACACATCGAAAGGCTTGAGTCCAGACAGATAAAGAGGGATCGGTGGCCAAGTGCAATAAAGAAAAAAAAAAAAAAAAGGATCGGTGGCCGAGTGGGCTAGAGCGTAACGTTGGCTAGAGCACACCAGTTCGGAGCGCGTGGAGCGAAAGCTCGCGCTGTATAACCCAGGGATCCTGCGTTCAATACCCACCCCTGTTCATTTCGATCTGGATGAGCATCGTACCGGTGTGCGGTCGTGTATCACTACTGCGTGATGCACGTTAAAAACCCCAGGCTACCGGTTGTACTGCACTGGCTAAATTGCTCACCTACAGCTGGGAGGCAAGTCGCCCGTTGAGGCAGTGTAGTGGGCTGCATAAACATACACACACCCCAATTTGTTTCCAGACAGATAATTGGTAGCTCTACTTCATTCCACCGTGACATAGTAAGATCACTGTTGAAGGAGGTCTTCATAACGGAAATGGCATGTTGAACTCCCGAGGTTATTTATGAAGACACTAAAGTTATTTAGAGGTTCATTTGATTTTGCCTAAAAATGAGAAAGGTGAAGATAAAATAAAAAGAAACGTACGCGTCACCTTATGTAGAAACGTATTTTCTACCTATTGATGGCCCGTTTGGTTTTCTTAGTAATCCGCAAAACGGGAAGTGTTAAATTTACAAAAAAAAATTGTTTCGAGCGCCAAAACGCTAACGTCAAAATTTCATTTGCATCTCAGAGTAAGCACAACTTTGTTGGTTAAGAAAATATAGTGTAATTGTTAAAAATAATAGAAATCATGATTCTTTTTTTTTGTTTTTTATATCCACTAGCCACCAAACAAGGTCTACAGAAAATGAAAATATCTGAAATAATGTTTCATAAAATAAATGTTGTTCGGAATAAGTATTTTAGCCTCCTTATCAACTCATTCAACTATCTTTTTTAATTCCCAATTCCATATTAGTAGGGTGCCTTAATATGCGCTTTGCTTAGGGTGGAGACATCTGGCCATTTTGTCCCACACTTTCATTTTTCTTTTTTTTTGTTCAGAAGCGCGTGAAAGAGCGTGTCCCGGTACGCGTTTGTGGCGCTGACTGTGCTATGGCGACATTTTGTTTTCATCGATTTCTTTGTATTCTACCCATGAGCGCGTGCTGTCGGCCTCGGGTACTGCAAAGGGTGGTATCACCCGAAGCAGAAGAACATTGAGGCACCCTACATATTAGGATATCTCTGTTCAACCCTGCACAATCTTAGGGTGCTTACGAGTCACACTTGTAGCGTATGTAAGCGTTTGACCACGCGCGCTAACATAGCACACACAAAAAAATAGAATCAACAAAAGTATCGCCTTCAGAGCCTTATCAGGCCTTTCGTTAGGTGTCTGCTGATGACTAGTTACACTTTTTTGCAACGTTCAAAATGTGCTGACCAATGGAGCCATCAACTGTAATTCTGTTGTGTCAATGTTTATACAGCGGGAAGTTAGTCAGCTCTGAGGGCATCTGGTGTCTTCGTTGGAGATGAAAGACAGTGCAGTATACCGCTGCTTGTCTTTAACGTGCATCACGCAGTAGTGATACATGGCAGCACGCCGGTACGATGCTCATCCAGATTGAAAAGGGCAGAGGTGGTGGATTGAATCCACGATCAGCGAGCTTGCGGCGTGAGCTTTCGCTACACTGTGCTACCGATCCACGAGCAACGAGACATCGCGGTCGAATAGGTGCGCGGCGTTTGGCAACTTCCGGTTCCTTAGGAAATTTGTTTCACCATTGACAAGTGACGACAATGAGCTGCAAGCCTGTGCAAGCATAATTCTGAAACCTCCAGACTGTAGTTTTCAGAACCATGCTTAGACAGGCTTGCAAATCATCGACGTCGCTTGTCAACAGCTAAACAAAATTTCCTAAGGAACCGGAAGTTGCCAAACGCCGCTCACCAACAGCAACAGCAAGAAAATCAACGGTTTGAGGCATTTAGTACTAGTGTCGCCATCTCGTTTAACAAGTTGGAAATAAAATTAACAGGGTGATTTTATTTAAACAAATACGCAAATACAACAATATCTTGCTTTCTTGTCATGGTCCTAAAATTAAAATTAGAGGCACATCTAGTACGTACGGCCAAGCGTTTTGTCACTTTCGTCTTCAAAATAATTGTATTTTCAAAAATGCCTCAAAACGCGCTAAAAATAGTCAAAACGGTCATATTTCTGGATTTTATTAAAACTCTCCAGCGCTCTAAAAGAAAGATCTAAGGGCCGTACAACCTTCAATACGTTATCATAAGTAACCTCCAAACGAATGAATACTATCGCGCATTCCTGAAACTCAGATTTGTGTAGCGAAAATTGACCATTGAGTGACGAGCGGTTGAATCCCCCTTAAAGGGGTCATGAAACGATTTTCCTACTTCTTCCTCCTTAGCTTTAATCCTCAACTCAAATGCGAATTGTGAAATCACGTGGTCGTGACATTCCTTCGGCACCGGTGCGATGACTCCTAGCTTCCACCGTGCTTTTTATGCACACCATAGAACTTGTCATTCCCCAGTGACAATAAGTTCCGTCAGGGCACTCATTGGCCACGAACGCGAATCCAAATATTCGTCGACGGATTGATTGTTGACGAGCGCATACGTCTGAGTGACGCAGTTCTCGTGTCCAATGCGTGAGCTGGGCTCTGCTGACGTCAGTTTGGCGCCGGTGACGCGCTTTTGGAACCGCGGATGTATCATAGTGAAAAGGCGGACAGCTTTCGAAGGCAAGAAGGTACAAAATAGTCCGCTATATTTTCAAATGTTCGTACCGAAAAGCTGGCTTTTGACTTTCTAGCCTCTTTCTTTTGGCCAACTAAACGATATGCGATTAGTAAAGTCCCAATTTAAAATCATTCATCCCAACCCAAAATTCGTTTCATGGCCCCTTTAAAGTGCTAACGAAACATTAGTATAACACGGAAATAGGCTGAGCGAGTAGCACCACAATTATCGAAAACAAGTTCATATGGGCTGCCAAGGTTCACTAATGAGTGCTCTGTCGTCGTATCGGGTCGCAACGTGCATTCACTCGCGCTTAATTAGAATCAAGTTTCTGAGACAACAGCCCGTGCGTCCTCTATGACGCGAACTCACGGGATCGATACAAAGGCGAACTCGGGGTCGAGCTTCCGGACCACCCCGCGGCAGTGCTACCTTGGGCCAGCTTTAGAGGAAGTTTTTTTAAAAGTGCGCGTCCTCCAATAGCCGCTGCGTTAATAGGGAGTATTCACTGGACGCCATATTTGAAGTGCTGTTTAGGGCGCATGATTGATTGAAACGTTTATTTAATTTCCATGCCTCTGGTCTATGGAACCTCATGGGGCATGGGGGAAGGGGAAGTGGGAGAGGGGTAGTGATGATGGTGATGGATTAGACGTACCGTCCGATCCCGGAGGACTGGAGGTAGGAGATGATTGATGTGAAGATGAGATCTCGTTCTGCGGGTGCTGAGGTTCTCGGGTGTGTCCATTCCCGAAGGGTCATTGGTCTAAGGTGCGGTGGTAAGGTGTTAATTGCCGCCATCCGTTCTAGTGACGTCCCTGCACAGGACCATACAAGATGGAAGCAAGTCGCAGGGACGCCGCAGTGTGGACATCCAGGATCAGGACCTGTGTCGTTCTCATCTGTTGGCTTGTAGAACTTGGCACGCCAAAAGGGAGTCACCATAGTCCGAGTCTGGAGCCTGTGTAGTGCCATGGAAGCCCGCGAGGGATCGGGTTGGGGCTAGAAGGTAGGAGCGCTGCAAGGCGCGCTTTTCGTGCTCTTTGTTCTTCTTTTTTCTTTTGGGTTAGATCAAAGCCCTCGTCAGGTGGAACGTCCCGTTGAACGGGCGAGGGGACCGGGCCTTGTGAGGGCTGAGTATTTGCCTGTAGCAGTGCCCTCGCGGCCCCGTCCGCCCGCTCGTTCCCTGGAACGCCTGCGTGGCCCGGAATCCACGCGATGGTGATTGTTTGTCGAGCCCCGGCTTGACGAACCAGTTCGCGGATGCGCGCAACTGTAACGTTGCATGTGCTCGACTGCTGTAGTGCACGCACCGCCTCTTGGGAGTCGGTGTATATTCGAGTTTCCGCAGTTTCTGCTCGTGGCATGTTCGTGGCTGTTTCAACGGCGAACAAAACTGCCAGACGTTCCGCCATGCAACTGCTCCGTGTACATTCGGTAAGCTTGTGGTTCGTCTCTTTGCGTGTCGGGGAATGCAAGGCGATCGCAGTGCGGCCGTTGTTGTCTCTCGCCGCGTCTGTGTAGAAGACGTCCACGTGCGCGGCAAGCTTGCTGACTTCAGCGCGGTGGATGGCTACTTGTGTAGCACGTCGTCCAGGGTGGTCGGGTCCTTGATGACTGGGGAGGGGCTTGATGGGAGTGACTGCCTCTGCATCCCAAGGTGGCGTCGGTGTAGGCATGAGGGGGCCGTGAATTAGGTCGGAACCGCCAATCGAGGCAAGAATAATTTGTCCGTGAGGAGTGCGAGATAGCCGCTGAGCTTGACTAATCCGCATCTCCTCGGCAATCTCACGGATGGTGCTCATTTGAGCGGTCCTTTCTAGCTGTTCAACCGGTGTGAAGCGGGGGAGCCCTGTAACGACCCGCATGGCCGCTCTCAGCATGGTTATTAGTGTGGTTTCTTGAGTCTTCGTAAGGCGGAAGTAGTTCAGTCCGTACACTACCTTCGAGATTAGGAGGGTACGGACGAGTCGCCGGAGGAGATCATCCCGTGCACCCCAGGCCTTGCTCGAGACAGTCTTGAGCAAGTCTAGGCCCTCCTTCCACTGCGATTTTACTTTCCGAAGCCAGGTGACTGCACCGCCTTTGTGGTCAAACGGGACCCAGAGGATTTTGACGGAGTTGTTCTGGGCGATGGGGATTCCATCCACCCTCAGTTGGATGTCGGTACGGGCGCTCCTGCGTCGGCTGGGTATAACCATGTACGTGGTCTTCTCCTTAGATAGCTCCAACCCTGATCGGAGGGCGAAGGTCATGACAACGTCAAGCGCGCTCTGCATGTAGCGTTGTTGGCTATCCGCCCCACCTGCCGTCGTCCACAGGGTGACGTCATCCGCATAAATGGTGAAGCGAATTTTCGGGACGGCTTCAAGGGCGAGAGCCAGGTCAACCATGGCAATGTTGAATAGTAGCGGCGACAGAACCGCCCCCTGTGGAACACCAATATTGTTTGTTCTCCGTTGGCCTTTGGTTTGTCCGATAGAAACCTGGAACGTGCGATCCTGTAGGAATGGTTTCATGAAATTCAGGAATCGGCCCTGTATGCCTCTTTTCTTTGCGGCGGCTACGACTGTGCTGTGTAGTATCGAATCGAATGCCTTCCGTAGGTCAATGGCCACGAGCGTACGCGGTTGGCTTTTAAAAAGCCGGCGCTCGTAGAGATCATGATGTATCATGAGCAGGCTGTCTTGTGACGAAAGGTGAGGTCTGAAGCCCGTTTGCATGGGATGGAAGGCACCCGTCGATTCAAGAATCCATGTCAGGCGTGTTGTAACCATGCGTTCTAAAACTTTGCAAAGGTTGGACGTCAAGGAGATCGGGCGGAGGTTAGCCACCGCGTGTGGTGTCTTGCCGGGCTTTGGGATAGGGATCACTGTAGACCTCTTCCAGTCGGATGGGAGTTCACCCTTCACCCAAATGGTGTTGAATGTGTCAAGGAGCTCCTTCATGGCATCTTGTGGAAGGTTCCGGAGCGCGGTGATAGTTACACGGTCTGGTCCAGGTGCCGACTTTGCTCGTGCCGCACAGGGGTTTCCCCAGGAATTGAAATCAGGGGGGTGTCTAATTTTTTTTTTTTTTTTTGGGGGGGGGGGGGTTAAAGGGGGGGGGGGGCATTGCGAATATAGGAGTCGTTGTGAATTAAGGGGGTGCCTTCGGAAAAACGAGGGGGGTCTAAACCCCCCCTAGGGGGGGTCTGGGGAAATCCCTGGTGCCGCACCAAGAGCATCCAGGAGTTCTGCGAGCGTGAAAAGGGCTTCCGCCGGCTGTTCGTGCACGATGGTTTCCCGGGCGCAGACTTCGGCCGCGGGTGGCTCGGGTTTTTGGGGAAAGAAACAATCTCCTGCCTCTTCCGCTAGCTGCTCTTCCGTGATGCCAAGGCGGAGCGCTAGATTGCTTCCGGTGTTGCACATTTTTGTTTTCCCGGCAAGCCCTTTGTAGGCTTGCCACAGCTTGCGGTAGCCTGTCCGTTCGTTAAAGGAGTCGCACAAGCTACGCCAGATAGTGCGGCGGAGCTCAATTGTGTATTTTTTGGCCTTGGCTGTCGAGCGATTTAGGCGGATTTTATTCCGGAGGGATCTCCTGGCTCTGTAGCGCTGGAGAGCCTCCAGTCTCCTGTCCCACAGCTTGATCAGGTGCAAGTCGGGAGGTGGTGTGTCTTCCTTGACGTTGTATTCTGTACGGGACTCCTGAAGGGCTTGTTGAATCCGATCTGCGAATGGGACGTTGGCAAGACGGCTCATTGCAGTGCGGAAGTTGTCCCACTTTGTGAAAGTGACTCGACGCCTGGGCGAGGTGCTGATGGGGAGCTTAATGTGTATGGGGAGGGGATCACTGCCCCATGGATCAGTCTGGACTTGCCATTGTACCTGCAGACGTGGAGAAGCCCAAGTGAGGTCGGGGGACGTGTCGTTTTGGTTGGCGGCTTGGGCCAGCCGTGTTGGAGTGGCAGGGTCGTTGCATAGATGAAGCCCAGCTGCGAGGCATGCTTTCTTGATATGTTTTCCCCGGGCGTTTTTGTTCGGGTATCCCCACGCGGTATGTCGGGCATTGAAGTCTCCAGCTAGGATGGTATGCTTGTTTTTTTTCTACCAAGCCCTTTATCCAGTTGACCTCGCTCGAGTCCCCGCACGGTCTTATGTATGTGTTATGTATGTTGATGGGTGTGTCTCCAAACTTGATCCGCGTGGAGACGACTTCGCGGTCATCGGAACACGAGGCATCGGAGTTCAATTTTGCCTGCTTGTGCTTTTTCTTTATAAGAGTAACTACAATACCAAAATTTGATGTCTGTCTCTGTATACTGGGGTTTATGTAAGTGTTGTATCCCCTAATTTTAAGATTCCTGACGTTAGCCTCCTGAAGAAGAATAACGTCAGGTGCCTGGTTGTTAAGTATTGACAGACGCGTTTTGAATTCATGAGTTTTCTGTTGTAAGCCACCGCAGTTCCATTGTAGGATCCATGGTTGCGGGTTCACTCGACGCTTGTTGCGTTTGTGAATGTGTGTTGCCCCTCGGGTGTTTGTATGTGTATGTTGAGAATTACTATCCGTCACTACGAGTGCCTATGAGTTTGTGAATGGCCGCCGTGAGCTGAGACAGTTGTTTTTCAATTCGCGCAAATCCCGCGTATTGAAGCTGTAGCATTTGCATCGGCATGTCCATCTGTTGGGGTGGATTCGTCTATAATGAAGTGGGTTGGAATGCTCCCATTGTCACTGCTGCATACGACACGCCGGCATCTTGGCTCACCGGTAGAGCTGCAGGTGCTAGGGGCTTGGGCTTTTTGCTTCTCTCCTCCGTACTCGTAGTTTTCTTCGCGGTGCGCCGAGGTGGGATTGCGCGCTTTGGACATTCATTGCTCGTGGCCACGTGGGCCTCATCACAGTTTGCGCACTTTGGGTCTTTCGTGTACTCCTCCATACCATCGTGCTCGGAGCCGCACGTTCCACAGCGCTGACCTTTCCGTGGGCACACGTCCATTTTATGCCCAATTGCATGGCATTGAAACCAGACTAGCGGTCTTGGGCGGTACTCACGAACGGCGAGGGCCTCGTGCATGTACGACACCCGTTTAGGACAAGTCTTGCCCTGAAATGTCACGAGTATCACGTTGCCCTTCTTCCCCAAGGGGCGCGCTGCTACCACCTTCTGGGTTCTGCACACGATATCCTCCAGGAGTTGTGCAGGAGACACCTCATTACCCTCACCGCGTCGGTACACAACACCGCGGCACTCGTTTCCTGCGAGGGCCTTGTATGGTTGGAATGTGTTGTCTTCGTCCCCCTTGCGGATGTCCTTTATTGTCATGAGCTTTTCAGTGATGTTAGGGTCCCTGGTGGTGATGGATAAGGCATTTGCTTTCTCATTCCGGTGGACGCTGTAGTCTGCTTGAGCGTGGATGCCGGCATGCTGAATAGCATCGCGGATTTCTTTTCCAGTGAATGCACCAACTTCTTTCTTTCCCACGGAGCGAAGCACCACGGTTTGTACCGGAAGTGACCCCGGTATAGATCTGTCGTCTTTCTCCGTTGCTTGTGGGCTTCGTTTTCTTATCTGCGAGGAAGCACCTGGGAGCGGCCATTCTTGGTCGTCGTCTGTCTGGGAGACTGACGTCGCAGTTAGCGGTGCCGATGGTACGGATTGACCCGGCGTGGGTCCTTGGGACGTGCTGTACGTCGACGCGCCGGATTGAGAAGCCCAGCCGTCATCTTGTGGCTTCGGGTTTGCCGATGGGAAGCGGCCATCATCTTCCATTTGTTGTACTTCTTGATAGGACTCTGCCTCGCGGTCCCCAGTGGTTGGTCTCCTGGGCGACCGGGACCCATCGTTATTTTCTCTAGACCGTGGATATTGTCTTGGGTCTCTATGTTTATGCTGGGGCGGGTCATTCAGGAATTCTTGTGGTAGCGGCACAAATCGCGCAACAAATTGTTGCAGAGCTTCCAGGATCGCCGGTTGGCATTCAATCACACCTGCCAGAACATGAAAAAGTTGGCTCACCTCCGGCGGTGGTAATCTTTGGTGGGTCTGAAGGCCGGCGGGCTGGGTTCCCTGCAGCTGACTTGTGCCTTCTTCCCTGCCATCAACTTCTATTTGGCCCAATTTGCCAAGGGGTTCTTGGGTCAGCATGCTTTGAATGCCTTCCGTTATTGGGCCCGATGTGGCCGTGGTTGTCCCTGTATTGGCAGCTTGAGTGTTTGTGCCTCCCATTTCAGTGGTTGTCCCTGTATTGGCAGCTTGAGTGTATTGTGCCTCCATCATTTCAGGTGATAGTCTTAGTGCGGTGTCCCTGCACCCAGGACTGGCTAGGATTGGACATGTGTTCCATGTTCCTTTTAAATGTACACAGAAGTGACGTCATCAGTCTGATTGGTTTTGAAAGCAAAAGTGACGTAATTTTCCTTAGAAAAATGTAGGCGGAGTCGGCAAAACTGGGCGGAGTCAGGCAAACCGGACGTGACAACAAAGTGACGTTTCACTTTGTACCGAGTCCGTTTCAAAAGGTACTTGCTCCGAAGTAGGTTTCATTGGCAGCTATGTTTTCGGGAGCGAGGCGTCGCCATCTCGTTACTTCGACTTTTTCTTTAATAGAGCTTTTTTTTTCGCCCGAAAGGCTGTATCGTGAACACCGCGATGCATTCGAACTCCCGGAAGAGATTTTCCGCAAGCAGTACCGCCTGCCGAAAAACTTGGTGTGGTGGTTGTGCGACGAACTTCGCGAGGAACCGGAGTTGAGGAGAGTGCGTACCTCGTGGACGGTCATGACTGTGGAGCTTCAAGTGTTGTGTGCACTGCGCTTCTACGCCACGGGGAGCTTCCAAGGCATGGTGGCGAGCGACAAACACGTAGCGCGGGACCAAAAGACCGTCAGCGTTGCGGTCCGCGCCGTGTCCGTCGCTATCGTGCGTCGTCTCGGGGTCCAGCGTGGCTGGATCCACTTCCCCGAGACGCCGAGCGAGAGGTTCGACGCGGAGAGGGGCTTCAAGCTGCTCGGCAGGATACCCGGCGTCATCGGTTGCGTGGACGGGACCATGATCTCCATCGTCGGCCCGTCCAAGAACGACCCCACCGTCACGAAGGCGGCACACTGGTGCCGAAAATACTTCTACGCCCTCAACGTGATGGTGGTTAGTACACTCATGTTACTTTATAGTCAAAACGCGTCCCAAATGTGTAGAAAAAAAAAACGTAACGCCGATACGGTGTAAATATGCCGTTTTATGACTGCGGGCTGTGGGGTCTCACGACTGCGCGAGCATCTCTACGTAGCATGTGAGCCGTGAGACGCTTCTCCCAAAAATAATGCTTGTCTGTTAAAACGTGCAGGCAAAATAAAATAAAAAAAATTTCGTTTGAAGATGGTTGTACCTTGCATTCAGGAAGGTGTGTTGACTTGCATGTGTCAGACAAAATAACTTGAAAGGTTCTGGAATTGCGACTGCTTGATGAACCATAAGTACAATCTACTACTTGTGGATTCAGGTGATTACATGTCGATATCTCTCTCACTTTCAGGTGTGTGACGCCGACTGCCGGGTAATGTGCATCGACCCACGGTACCCTGGGTCGGTGCACGACTCCTTCGTGTGGCAATTTTCGTGGCTCCGAAACCGACTTGAGCAAGGGCAGCTGCCACGCGACGGCCGGTTCCTGCTTGGTGAGCATACTGAATTCATTCCTTACGCACACGGTGGCTCCCACTGCTTGAAAGCCACAGTACCACACAAACTGTGCTTGTTGTGAGGCACACAGACACAGTTGCTGGAACGTCTTGAAGTGAGACAACACCCAAAGTTTGGCCATTATTCTCTGTTTATGTCCACATAACTCTCACACTCTGCAGGCTATGAAAACCACACTACACCAATCTCATGACAGTGATAGACCGCGCAAGTCATGCGACCGCAGTGCAAGTCGCTGTCCGGTTCGGCCCACTCACTGTTACTGTCTGCCTGTACTCTCTTGCTGGTTGGTTTAAAGCTCGTTGAGTCAGTCTGAAGGCAGGCACTTTGCATGAAGTTGGAGCTCTTTCGCTGATCCCTGGGGGCTCGCCTGGTCGCTTTGAAGGTCGTCAGTCTGTCCGGAGTGCAATCCATTCCTCCTTGGCCACTTGGGGCTCGCCGAATCTGTCCTAGGGTCGTCTCTGTCCCACGCTATAGGTTCTTTTCCCTGACCCTTCTTCTTCGGTCTGCCTAGCTCCTCCTATTAGACCCTCCGTGTCCCGGCAGGAGCTGACCCCCTTCCAATCTGGCCACCCGCTCTCTTTTCCCCATCTCCAATACCCCCGAGGATTAGGAGAGAGGCTCGTCGAACTGGCACCTTATCCCCCTGCTCGCCAAAGACAAGGCCAGCGTGTTCTGCTTTGCCTGTGCCTGAGGTCACAGCCACACTCCCAAAAGCAACAAAGCATTAGCCTTTGTCTGTCGGATGCCAGGGCCTAATAATGCACTTGCATACAACACAGCACCCCTAAGGAATCGAGCACACATCCCATATGACCCACCAGGAAAACACATAGTTGCATGAAATAACAGGGAGTGTGTAGGCAAGCTGGTGCTAATTATTCATAATGTAAGCTGATACTGTAGTCCAGAAATATTGACAAACTTTTAAGTCACACTTAAGCTACATTATAACTGACATAGTTGCAAACAGCTTTTTTTGCTGTTTTCTTGCCTTTCATTTTAAAAAAGAAAAGAATGTAATATGTTCCGTCCTCTACATGTGCAGGTGACAGCGGCTACCCCTTGGAGCCTTGGCTCATCACCCCTGTCCCCGGGAACCACGCGACCTCCACCCCTAGCGGCCGGTTTAATAAGGCGCATTCCTCGGTCAGGTCTGTTGTGGAGCGCTGCATCGGGCTGTTGAAAAACAGATTCCGGTGTCTGCAAAGGCACCGGGCTCTGTATTACCACCCTTCAACAGCCACTGCCATTATTTCGACATGTGCAGTGCTTCACAACATCTGCCTTGCATCGAACGAGCCAGAACCGGAGTCAGACTCCGACCCTGAAGTGTCAGAGTTGGAGTCTGAGCCGAGCTCGGACGGTTCTGAGCCGAGCTCGGAGGGGTCAGCGTTGGCTCCCGAGAGGCTGGCTCCTGCCGGCCCTCCGGTCGGCCTTCCGGTCGGCCTCTCGGACAGGGGAAAGGCTCTGAGACAGCGCCTTGTCACCCGGTTAGGAACCCGCCGCCGATGTGCCCGTGCGGAGCGCCACACGCAAGGAGTCCGCCGCCACGACGGTGGTCCCGACCACCAGGGACACCGTCGGGAAGCCCCTCAGCGCCCTCGCCAGGGTGGTGCCCAGCATGGACGCCGCCGGCGACGGGGAACCTCTCGCCACCACGACTGAGGTCCTGACCACCAAGGACCCCGTCAGCATCCGTGCCCTCAGTGAAGCCCTCCCCGTGGAAGCCGTAAAGTGCACAGTACGCTTCCTGCTCCACAGTCATGGCCGTCCATAAGCTACGCACTCTCTTCAGCTCCTACACCTTGTGAAGTTCGTCGCACAGCCAGCGTGCTGCCTCCGGATACGTGTCGAGTGCATCGCGGTTATATCGATACAGCCTTTTTTATTTTATGAGCAGAAGGCATGAGACGCAGTGGACAGCGACAGAAAAGGTTTGGAGGTTTAGTTGCCAGAGCAACAGGTCATCTGGCTTGCCCCTGCAAAGAACTGAGAATTAATTCTGACTACCTCTAGAAAGAAATGTTTGCTTTTGCAGAGATTGATTTCTTAGTTGTTGATTGAACCAGGGATATTGTTGTCGTAAGCATTGTTTCCTTTTACGAATGCTTCAAAGCGTCGTGCCTTCTGCTCCATTTTACTATCTCTTTTATGGCACTTCATCAAAGTTAGGTGATTGTGTTATCTCAAGACAGTGCACAGGTAGTTTGTTTTGAAAATTGCTTTATTTCTTAAAGAAAAACTTGTAATTTCATAAATAAAAGTGTGATAACATGGACGGTATTATTTATTTCTCGGAAGTAAAACTGAGCATAGACTGGAGCCATGTAAAAATGGGCAATCTGAAGTATATATCACAGATGTTTTGTTGAACATTCTCGTCTTATTTGAGCACAATAGCTAAATCTCGAAAGGACACAAAAAAATTCTCCGACTAGCATACCACCATATAAACACTGGGACCACTCTGAAAGAAGTATCACAGATGTTGCTCTAAACATTCTTATTTGAGCGCAGCAATAGCAAATTCTCAAAAGATAAAAATATTATTTCTGACTAGATATGCACCGTATAAACACTGGGTCATTCTGAAGAAATATATCACATGTTTTAAGGACACTATGAAGCACATAATCTCTAGATTGCATTTCGTCAGACATACGACGATGATACACATAAAAAGCATAAAGGCCAAGTTCCTTGCTTAGGTAAGACAAAATAAATGTAGCTGCTATTGCAACCCATGACTAGACTGCAGGCCTCTTAAGTTCTCAATTAAAAATTTTTTGACACCGGACAGGAATGAAAGAACACTTCCTATAGTTAGCCTCGGGTTAAGAATGAAGTGGAGGCTCGTCCCACTTGTTCCCACTTCAGCAGAGCAAAGGCTGGAGGGGAGCTTGCTTCCTCTCCACTGTTCGCTCTGCTAAAGTGCAAAGAGGTGGGAGAAGCTTCCACTTCACTGTTAACAAACACGAGACATGGCTTGCTTGAGCATAAATCCGTCTGTTGCCCAGCCAATATTTTCTACTTGTTTCACAGGTCTTAGCCAAGGAAAATGGACAAACCCAGCTCTTGGCGATTGCTGTAATCTGACTATTGCACTAATCTCAAAGGCAGCAAACTTAAACAGCCGGCTTGGCATGTGTAAGAAATAAATAAGTAAATAAAAGACAGCAAAATTAAACAGCCGGCTTGGCATGTGTAAATAAATAAGTAAATAAAAAGCAGCAAAATTGAACGGCCGGCTTGGCATGTGTAAATAAATAAGTAAATAAATTTAAAGTTCGGTGTCGGGGGGGGGGGGGGGGGGGGGGGCTGTGGCCAGGGCTGCGGCCAGCGCTGCGGCAAGGGCTGCGGGGTTCAGGGCTGCGGCCGGAGGAGCGGGGTGGGCCGGGGCCGGGGCTGCGGGGTTCAGCGCTGCAGCCAGGGCTGCGGCCAGGGCTGCGGAAAGGGCTGCGGCCGGAGGAGCGGGGTGGGCCGGGGCTGTGGGGTGGGCCAGGGCTGCGGGGTGGGCCGGGGCTGCGGGGTGGGCCGGGGCTGCGGGGTGGGCCGGGGCTGCGGGTTGCTCCAGCGCCCTGCTGGCCAGCAGGAGGAGCAGTTGGACCAGGGTGCTGTGGGTGTTTTCGAGCCCCGAGGCCCTCCTGTCGAGGTTACTGGAGATCCGCTCCAGGACCTCCAGGAGCTGAAATGGCAAATGAGTTTCATTAACATTGGGCAGCATATTTCCATACACCCACAGTATGCCAAGACCTTGCTCATGCCACAACTTTGTTTCATTCTGCACCATTGTGGACATGCACTGCTTTCTGTGGCCTCGTGGCAGCTCCTTGGTCTGAAACTTGTTAATTGTAAGTGCGCGTAACACTTCTTGTTATAATGAATACATTAACTGTCTAAATGGCAACGGTTACGAATGTCTCATAACCACTCCAACTAGGTGCACTGCCAGCGGACAGGCTTCACTAATTGACCGACGCACTGTCTAATCTATTAACATCTCCGGACGCTGGCGTTATCGAAGTCTCTATCACAGATCATTACCCTGTGTTTGTGCGATTGAATTTTGTCTTCACAGAAGAACGACGTATGCCTAACAGGGAAGAAAGTAAACACTTCATTGTTTGTTGAGCTTATATCTAACTCTGATTGGTCAGTAGTAACTAACGTCACTCATCCTGAGGTTGCCTTTGACGAGCTCTGTGCCATTATTACCAGGGCTCTGGCTGCTTCTTCTTCAATAACCACATGTAAAAAGAATACGTCGACTCCTTACAGCCCTTGGATGAGATTTAGTCTGCTGAGGTGCCTGCGAAAAAAAGATAACCTATATAAAAAGACTAAAAGACAACCCTTTAATTTACCGCTAAAGATTCATTTTCGAAATTATAGTAATACACTAGCTAGGCTGCTTAAAGATGCTAAACGAAGGTTTTACGAGAATGAAGTTCACCGTGCTGGTAACGACGTCAAAAAGCAATGGAAAATACTAAACTCGTTCTTGAACAGGACGACCACGACTGCCCCCATGAATTCTGTTCAATTTGGCAACGTTACCTACAATAACCCATCTGACATTGCGAACGCTTTTAGCGACTCATTTTTCACTGATCATCCTCAGCCTTTTATTCCTCACGATCACCATTATCAGCGCTTACCTCATAGTTTCTTTCTTTTTCCCGTATCTCCTGTTGAAGTCCGCACTGTCATTCATAACCTAAAAATAACAAGTGCTGGTCTTGACAACTTTTATTCTTTTCATATTAAACTAATAGCTCATTTAATCTGTGACGTTCTTTCCTACATTATAAATCTCGTATTTAAAACTGGCGTTTTTCCTAGCGTATTGAAAGTAGCTAAGCTAATACCTGTTTTTAAGAAGGGTGATAAGCGCCTTGTAACTGACTATCGTCCGATTGCAATTCTTTCGTTCTTTAGCAAAATTATTGAAAAACTAGTTGGTATACGTCTCACATGCTACCTCTCAAAATTTAACGTCCTGTCGCCCCGTCAGTTTGGTTTTAGGGCTGGTTTTTCAACTGACCTGGCACTAATTTCCTTAACTGATGATATTAAAAGAGCCATAGACTGCGGTAAATTTGCTGGTGCTTTATTTATTGACCTTTCTAAAGCTTTTGATTCAATTAACCATAATATACTTTTTGCAAAACTAGACGCTATTGGTATAACTGGTCCCACACTAGCATTAATTAGCAACTATTTACAGGACAGACAACAGGTCGTCTATATTTCTGGTGCCTATTCCCACTTTAGAACTACTAATATTGGCGTCTCCCAGGGCTCCATTCTTGGACCTCTGTTCTTCCTAATATATATTAACGACCTTCCTCAGTGCATTAATTTTTCTGACTGTTTACTATACGCTGACGATACTACCATCTTTACTTCCGATAACAGCCTTGACTCATTGTTATTCGAAATTAACGCTGACGCTGCCAATCTTGCTAGCTGGTGTCGGCGTAATATACTGAACATTAACGCTTCTAAATCTACTTTTGTCATTTTCACATCAACCAACAAAATCGTTCCAGGGCTTCCATCGGTTCACTTAAACTCTAATGTATTGACGGCTGCAAGCCACGTTGTATTTCTTGGGGTTGAATTAGACACTCATTTAAAATTCCACAGGCATATTAACTCCTTAACTAGAAAAGCAGCATTCGGCATAAGAGCATTAATCAAAGTACGCGCCTTTTTCCACATCGATACGCTCATTTCCCTCTACTACGCATTTATACATAGTCATCTTAACTACTGCATATCTTCGTGGGGAAATACTTATCGCACACATTTGTCTCCATTGCAGCACGTCCAAAATCAAGCATTTCGTATCATCACCTTTAGTCACTTTTCATCTGATATTTCTTGGTTTTTCCGTGCTTTTAATATTTTATCTGTTAGCAATTTAAATAAACATACCCTCGGGTTACTTGTGTATAATTTCGTGAACGGCAAACTCGCTCTAACACTTCTTAACGATAATCAGTTTCCACAGCATAAGATAACTCGATTCGCATTTCATCATAACTTGTTATTGCCTAAGCCTAGGACTAACTATGGTAAATTTACCACCAACTTCTCAGCCACGGCTGTGTGGAATTCATTACCTTTAGCCATCAAGCAATCACCATCAATTCACGTGTTTAAGCAGACACTTCGCATATTTCTTCAGACCTTTTAGTCATACATTGCTGTCATGACGTCATTGTGTATCTCTCTTTTTGATAATTGCCGTTTTGTCTCTCATATTATTGTAATTAGTACTGCATTTCACTTATTCTCAAAATTGATTTGCAATTCCAACTGTTATAACCTTGCTCTGATCATTCAGTGTTATTTTATTTATAAGTTGATAATTATTATGAGTGTTTAACTTACTGTTATTTTGTTCATTTTATATCACTGCAATTAGTTCTGTGTTTCACCTATTCATGTCATAATTTATTTTCTATTCTGACTGCTGTAAATTTGTTTTATTATTATTGCTACCATTAACAGGAGGTCCCTTTCCAGTCTCTGACTCTGGGACCTCCTTCTGTAATATTTCTAATGTATTTACCTTTGATCTACGCACAATAAACCTGAAACCTGAAACCTGAGTTAGAGCCTGTACCCGGCCTCGGAACTCCCTCTCCTCTGCAGCCTGGTCCGTGTTCTGCTGCAGCAGCAGGGCCTGCTGCTCCACGGCCTGGATGGCAGCCGCGTCGTGCCGCTCCTGCCTAGACTGCCGGGGGGGGGGGGGGGGGGGGGGGCGCGAGGCACGGTGGGCCGCACCCACGGCCCCTGGCCTGGCATTGCGTCTGCCAGGAAACCGAGTATAGGTGATGATGGTGCTCATACCTGCACCACTGATGATAGGTCCCAGTTGCCCTAGCAAGAGAGCTTACCTCGTGAGGTGGAGGGCACCGGCTCGGCTGCCATCTGGTGCCTGCTGCTGCTTGACCTCTCCTGGAAGGGGAATTTATAACAACTCGTGAGAACACACAGCCTTGTCTCTGCTTCCCATGTGTTGACGAAAGATTTTGATGAGCATGCATTCTACTCGGGGGAGAACATTTTGAGAATGCCACCTCAGAGGCATTCTCACTTTGTTCTTTTGCCAACGTTTCCAATGAGTACCGGGATATATGTCTAGTGCTAGCATATCATCTTCCCAAAAATTACAAGCAAGATACCACAGGGATTTCTGGCAACAGCCAGGGGTCTAGGTGTCAAAAATGACGCATGTCCCTGTTTGAGTGTCAAACATTACATTTCGCCACTACATGGACTAATGTAATGTCTTCCGCTAGAGCTCCTAATATTTGGAAAAGGCCAACACCTTTCTTAAATGCATTCTCATTGATATTCCGCGGTGCAGCGCATTGGTGCCCGCTGCGCTGCACTCTGTGTTAACATGATGGTAATTGTTGAAGTACGTACCTGCTGGTCGTCCGGTTCGGCGGGGACCCGCACCCCAGGGGCCCCGAACGCCGAATCGGCGCCCACCAGCGTCAGGATCCCGGCCATGGACGACGCTAGTGGGCACATGGTCGAGCTCCCACCCCCGGTCCTTCTTTTAACAACGAAAACGACTCAATAAATTTTTTTGCACTATCAGCAGACTACAAAGATTACCTTGCGGCCTCGTTCAGCACCGCAGCTCGCTTCCGCGCCTTCATCACGCGCCGGGACCAATGCTCCTTCCACTGTTTGGAGCTCTTGGTCGGTGGCCCCAGCGCGTTCAGGCGCCGAGCGAGCTGCTCCCACAGCCGCTGTTTTTCGTCCCGCGTCAGGGCGGAGAAGAGGTTGGTGGCGTTGCGTGCGAGCAACGGGTGCTCAGTCATGAAGGAGAGTTGCTCCTCCTTCTGAGCAGCCGTCACTCGCGCGCTCCTCGTTGGTTCCGCCGACCCCTCCGCTGCCCCCGGCACCCCCGGCTCCTCGTGATCCGACATCTTTCTTTGAAGAAGGCGCGAAGAAGGCGCGCATCCCGAATTATATTGGAACAACTTTCTCTCCAATTAACTCTTAAATGTATTGCAAAAGGACACAAAAAAGCGGTTTGTTTTAACAACGCCCAACAGGTGTATCTTCCTCATGTTTAATAACTGTTACCAACACGCTCGTTTTGTACTTAAAAGGTTTTTATTGTTTTTCATTTTTTTACCTGTAATAGAACAGATGCGACGGCCAACGACGCACAGGATTGGTTGCCGTTCGTTCACTAAACGCAGGAACTGCTCCCCGCGTCGTAGTAAATCCTACCCCGTATCCCGCGCGTAGGGACGGCTCGGGGAATGTGTAGCTCCTTCCGCTCGTCGGGGGTTGGCTCCGGACGTCGCTCAAACGGGTGACAGGTGTCAAGTTTGCGATGACGTAGCGGCGTCAAAGTGGGCGGAACCGCCACGTGAGTGTTGCTAGGATACGTTCCTCTTTCCCATTACGTCCCTTCCATGTACCTTTTCTCAAATATCCAACCTAGTGATCCAGGTTCTAAAGTCACTGAAGTCGTCCGTCCCGGGTCAAACATTGGCGGTCGGAGGGTGACGGGAGGTCCTAGTTAGTCCATGTTGCTCTTTCGGGCGCGAAGGCCCCTTAATTTGGGCGCTGCGAATAGCTCTTGGCGGAGGTCAGAAAAACAAGTCTTGCAGATCAAGCGCTTCGTCGTCCTCCTTCTTAGGGCGCATGCTCAGAACGAGCTCACATTAATAGGCTGCTAAGATGGTCAATCTTGATGGTGTGCAATGCAGGTTGCAAAAGAACTGTGGAAGCTCGCCCTTCGCACGCACTCAGCAGTCGCGCACACAGCTATGGCCGCCAGTGAATACTCCCTATTAGCGGCGAGAAGTTTTGGTTTCGCCCTCCTATGGTTCCCCGTTGTGACGTCATTACCTTGCAAACAACAAGTTCGATGGTGTTTGTAAATAGCACGATAGAAGCTTGAAATCATGGCACTCTCAAAGGAACACTGCCAACACCGTCAAAATTAAAGTTCGTTAATTCCTCTTATTTCGTCAATGATAAATCCCCTTTCCTACGTCATAGTCAGCGTTCGGCCAATCGTAGAAGGCCGACCACAGCGACGCTTGTGTTCGCTCTCGGGGCTAATAGACCTTTTTCGCATAACCTCAAACCAGCCAGTTACTGACGTACCCTCGACCTGGTGAATTTTCGGATTGCCCGCTGACACAGGGTATGCAACCGCCAAGGGTATGGGCGAAAAGGCTTAAAAACGGACGTCGTGCATGAGTTAATTCCGAGTGCTCCTTTTTACCGTGCTGCAATTTCCGAAAATCTAAGGTTGTCTGGCTACCACTGCGTGGTCGTCGGATGGATAAATAATTTTAAAAAAGCATAAGAACAATGGCAGAAAGTGTGCCATGAGCACAAGAAGCTGCAGCGCGAGTGTGGCTGCAATGTTATCGAGCTTCGCATTTTCCCCAAGAATCCTTATTTATGAAGTCAGTCGATTGCGAGCTTGAATCGCGAGAGATTCGTATTAGACTCAACGTCACGTTTAAGCTCACGACCACTTCGTGTACGACAAGAGGACCGATTTTAATTCCCGGTGCAGGTGGTCCAATTAGGTTATCACTGCAAGCCCCGTGGTATGTGAAAGGTGTGAAAAAGTCTACATGCCACCACTCAAGATGGAGCTATCAAATGCCGAGAGCTTACCTGCATAGACTACATTAAACTGCTCATATATACTTCGCTGTGGAAACTCAATCAAAACACCCCACCGTCTTCGTCGTCGTTCTCTCGAGGAGGCAAGGTGATGCCCTGTGAGTAGCCAGCTGGATTCAACCGGACAAGCTCCAACCAAGTTATTGCAGCCCACCATAGCCAAGTCTAGCCAAGTTCCCCCCCATACCCACACCGTTGCCTACCCAGATAGCTGTGCTGCCAGAACTAGCCGGTATTTCTTTTTCTAAACCGCTAGACGGCGTCGTCGGCGCCGCAATTCTCAAGATGGCGGCGCCGTTAAAGAAAAGGTCTATTAGCGGCGAGATGTTTCTGTGGCGCCCTCGTTCGGTTACCTTTCGTGACGTCATTACCTTGTGAACAACTAGCTCGATGGTGTTTGTAATGAGCATTCTGGAAGCCTGAAATCATAGCGGTCTCAAAGCAACACTGC
The DNA here is from genome assembly GCA_013358835.2 of Ixodes persulcatus. Lineage (NCBI taxonomy): Eukaryota > Metazoa > Arthropoda > Arachnida > Ixodida > Ixodidae > Ixodes > Ixodes persulcatus. The sequence goes on from JABSTQ010002886.1 coordinate 106,075, forward strand.
CAACACCGTCAAAATTGAAGTTCTTACATTCCTCTTATTTCCGTCGATGAGGCATCCTTTGCTGACGTCATAGTCAGCATTCGGCCAATTGTGGTGGGCCGACCACAGCGACACTTTCGATCGCTCACGTCGCCAATAGGGGGTATTCACTGGCCACCATATCTGAGGTCATTGTTTTATGCGCATGCTCGGAACGAGCTCACAATAATAGCCTGCTAGGACCGGCAATGTTGATGGTGCGGAATGCACGTTGCAAAAGAACTGCGGAAGCTCGCCGTCAGCCCGCGCTCAGCAGCCGCGCACACAGATATGGCCGCCAGTGAATACTCCCTATAGAGGTATTGCTAAATTCCCCAAGCATCAAGGAGAATTCAGGGATTGGTGTTCCACGCGCCACACGTGCACGCCTTTCCTGTGTAAAAGATTCGAAGCAAATAAGCAAAATTAAGCGTTGACGAACGCGCGTGCAAGATGCAATTTGTTTTAGGAATTTGCTTTAGAAAAGTTACTACTGCTGAGGCCAGCACGTGCGGCGCGTGGAACATCAATCCCTGCATTCTCCTTAAAGAGGCGATGCAACAATTATTGTACTTGGTGCAAATACCGCTTAGAACGGATCCCTGACGTTAATGACCTATGAAACTCGCGTTCGTTTTTCACCCCACGCAATGGAAGTCCCAGAAAAAAATTAAAGAAAAACGAGCAGCGTTCACCCCCTCAACTCGCAGCCAGAGCAAGCGGCCACGTGATCTGGAGCCGAATATATGCCGCCAATGTTGATCATAGCCACGCGCTGGGGTTAGCAAAGCACAGGACACGCGCTGAGTTCCAGACATTGTTAAGGCTCGGCTATTGTCGTCGTTGCAGCGATTGGACACGGGCCACTACCCGATTGCTTCTCGAGCTAGTAATTATCCCGAGCCCAAATCGAGTGCCCACGCAATGCTCGGGCCTAATCTATGAACCGCATTCAAATATCGTCATTGGGGTTTACTACGATCCCTACGGTACGTCATCAAATTTTGCAAAGGGGAGATTGAATGAAAATGATCGCTTTTGTCCTTGAAATTACACCGCAAAAAGGAGTTTCTTGGCCAGTGGCGTTGCGTGCGAGTATTCTTGAGTCCCACCAGTGCCAGTAAGCTCGTGTAAAGTGAAAACATTCCAATTGAATATCGTTGCACTGCTCCTTTAATGCTCGGGTAATTTAGCAATAGGGTCTATTATACGATGCCGCGATATTTTCGGCGAGCACTTTGAGCATGAATTGGAGCCATGCCCCTAGAAGACAAGGCCTGGCCATCACGTCATCGTTGGTGGATCCCGGAACCGCCCCAAGCGGCAAACAGGTTGAAGCTTGACGTCTGCAAAGATAGGGGCGAGAGATTTCCGAGTATTTCCAAGAAAATGGAACTGCGGCCTACCTTTCCACTCAATCTTTCGTCGGCGTATCTGAAAACGAACCAGACGAAGAGGTTGTTGAGCGCGGACTCTGCCTGCAGCAGCGTTGTGAAGATCGGGTAGCGACCTTCCTCGAACTAGGGTGTCTTGATATGCGCTTCGCATAGAGTGATGCCAACTGCCTGTTTCCCTTTCCCACACCCTCTGCAACTGCCCTTTTGTTCCTCTCATTGTTTCTCCGTCCGCCGGAAAGTGGCCTTTGTTTCCATCGGTCCTCCCATCCGAGGGGGAAAATGCTAATCCTCCCTCCGTGGGTTCCACAACGCTGCTCCGAACTTGTGAGATGAGGTGCTTGTTTCCGGGAGGGTTATAAGCCCCACAGATTATCGCCGAGAACCGAAATTGCTGCTGGTTTGTAGGCGAGCGGTATTACAAAGGGTGGCATCACCCTAGCAAAGCGCACATGAAGGCTCCCTACCTCGAACAGCTCGTCGGCCATGAAAAACCGCTCGTTAGAGCACAGGAGTATGCCGAAGGTCAGGCTGTTCTTCAGCATGTTGGTGCCCACGAAGATGAACGCGTACAGCGCGCACACAAAGGTGCTGATGATCGTCTATCATGTTTCAAGACGCTGCAAGATGCACGTGCGGCGGCGCTGACTCGAGCTTTGCAAAGCTGCGTAAATCCACTAATAATCACTTTTCTTTTTTTCTTGAAGGGGGGGGGGGGGTATGAAGAGCCGCAGGTTTTGTCTTCTTGGTGGTATTGATTGGAGAGGAATTTTGCGCCAGTGTTCGACGCGTACTCGGATTCAAATGCATTAGACACTAGTGCTGCGTCAGCGCTCGGCGTGAACTCGGGTTTAATTACATACTTCGCGCAGGGATGCCCAAAATATGGCGCACGGCCACCAGAGTAGCTTGATGGACTTCTCAAAAGAGTCTGCTCCTCTTTGCGGCCTGTTTGGCGTGCGATAGTGCTCCCTGTTTGCGTAGAGGTTCGATTATCAGGAAGGCTCCTCTCGTAACGGCTCGAGTCTGGTTTCTGTCAACAACGTGGACACCAACATATAGATTTTTGATATATTGCCGCGCGCGCAGCTTGCGATGTAGGCAGCGCGCGCGTGGCCGAACGGTTATCGCGCTTGTCTCCCACGCGTAAAGCCAGGGTTCGATTCCTGGCCGCGGCTACACATTTTTGTTGACACTGTAATGTGACGTTCTGGTAAATTCGAGAACCGTCTTGCTGATTCGAGGTTAGAATGTTCTAGGCACCGAACCTTCTACGCCGAATGCTCCAGAAGCCCACGCTTGTACAAAAGCGGTTCCGCGTGGCAAGCTGGGGTCAGTTTCGCCCCAGCGTTCGACTCTGCCGTCACGCCGACCTCGACGCCCGCGACGCTCTGTTCTCTTCTGTTGTTATCGTTTTTCCTTTTATTTCTGGGCACAAGTTCGCCCCATTAAACGTTGAGTTTCTTCAGTTGTTTTCGCCTCATCAATTGTCATTCGTGACAATATTGCCCAAGCATCAAAAAGGCATACTGTGCTGCACGTGCCGGTATGTGCACCAGTATCTATTTGAAAAAGAATCTAAAAGAAAAGACACTTTGAACGTGGGTTCGTCAACACCTCATATTGGTTATTTACTTCGAAATATTTATACGGATTAGGCGAAGTGTGTGCAGCGGGTATACCAACGTTTCCGGCATTCTCCTTTTTTTTTTCATTTCATTTATTTACTCCTTAAGGTGCAACCCCACCCTTGGTTAGTGTGATTCTCAACCAACAGATGGCGGTGGGATTGACTTCCAGATCATTTCATCAATAAAGAGTTTTAGTAGATCGTTCCGATGACTCTGATAACGACACCCGATACTACGCCGCAGCCTTTGCTCATGCATCGTATCGTTATCGGGTATTGTTATCGGGAGTATCCGAGGTATCGAAACGATCTACTAAAACTCTCTAATGAGATAAATCGAGTGCGTTGGTGCTTCAATACAGTGGGGTATTTTTCTATATTTTGAAATTGACATCGCTGCTCCTCCGCTTGTTTTTCTCTGCGCGAGCGTTCTTTGGAACGCGCATGGCTGCGCTGGTTCTCGTGCAAGGGGCAAGTTGCCTACGCTCCGAGCTCACGTTTACAGCAAATGTGGTCAGAACAAAACGCGAAAATCGTCCTGAGCCAAATGGCGAGACACATGCACAACTAAACAACCGACGCGTTGAAAAATATAAAATTGCCTGTGCGCCGTTAGCACCACGCGGGGATTTCGGAGGCCAATTACACATATTACAATGTTATTAGATTTGTATGACGGGCCGGCCCTTTGGTCGTGCATGTGTATGGCTGTTCGTGGATTTCCAGAAAAACGTGATGACGTGATAGACTTGGGTTTCCAAAATTCTAACTTGAGTACCTCAAATATAAAAAAGATATCCTTTGGAGAGTCAGGTTTCTCATTTAGGTAGCTGGGTGTTTATTTTGACAAAAAAATAAGACTGCAAAACACGAAAATGACATTCAGGTTTAGTATTGAGTTTGGTAAACCTAAAGTAGGACTGGTGCGGGAGTCATAATAAAAGAATGCCAAGGTTAAAATTTAACTCGCAGCAATACACGATAAGAATTAATTTGAATACGAGTTCAGTGATAAATGCAATGACTGGCCAGGCAAAGATTCTGGGTCTGTGGATAGCGTTTGCACAGAGTTTCAGCTAAATACCAGTCTCAGTTTGGTTATTTATGCGCGCAAGTACTGGTGTGCCAAAACGAAAATTATGCAAACCGGTAGAGTTGCATAAAATATAGTGTAAGCACGCACATGGTACGCTGAATAAGAGTGAAACAGCGCTACATTTTACACTAGCACTGCGCGTATCGAAAGTTAAGAGTGCATCGAAAACTAAATTCTTCCGCACATATACTACTCAGGCCGTATATGTTTGAATGTTCATAGTACTTTATTACCCTCAGATTTGTAGTAAGTTGTCTCCTGATTGCTTACAACAGAAAGAAGGAAACATTCTAGCTCTGGGTTGTTAAAAATCTCCACCTGCTGACAGCTGCCAATCATCTCGGCGCCGATTATGAGTATTCACTGCATGACAACGGTCGCGTGCTTAGAAAGGGTTTTTTCCAAAGTTATTTCATACAATCGCAGTTTTTCTTGACAAACAACATTGTTTTCTCACGCAAGCGGGCACAGGTGAAGTTTAGAATATTTTGTATTGATTGTGGCACACGTGGCAAGTAACAAAGGTTTTGTTTTGCAATCCTCGAGGTAGAATGCTCCTGGGTTACCGTAGGGTGCCTCAATGTCCTTCTGTTTAGGGTGATGCCACCCTTTGTAGTACCCGATGCCGACAGCACGCGATCACGGAGAAAATACAAAGAAATCGACGAAAACAAAATGTCGCCATAGCACAGTCAGCGCCACAAACGAGTGCAGGGACACGCTACTTCACGCGCTTCTGAACAAAAAAATAAAAATTAATTTGTGGGACAAAATGGCGAGATGCCACCACCCTAAGCAAAGCGCACATGAAGGCACCCTAGGTTACCTTGGTTTCTAATACATGTAGCACACAAAAGAGCACTAGCTGAATCGCACTGGGAAACGAAAACAATAATGATAAACATGTGTGTATTCACGTGAAAACTGAGGGCATTGATATATGAAGAAGGTAAGCCCATTGAGGCAGACTAATTTCTGGGCTGTATAAACATAGACACACACAACCCAATATTGTTTTATGCAGAAGGTAAGCTTTGTTTCGCTAAATACATTACCAGTAAAGTATTTGGTTTTATCGTGCGAGCGAAGCGGAATATACAAGCGCGAGCATGCTGCCCTGAACTACTCTAACCGCTCATTCACACTGGAAGCGGATCCGCGTTCGCGAAGCGGTTGCGAACGCGGTTGTAGAAAGATCCAGTGCAATTGCACGAGCACTCGATGACATCAGGTGCGCGTGCAATTGTACTGGATATTTATACAACTGCGTTCGCAACCGCTTTGCGAACGCGGATCCGCTTCCAGTGTGAATGAGCGGTTACAGTGAACAAGCGCACCGTTCCAAGCATGGAGCTCGCTTTTAGTCTAGATTTTGGTGCGCTCAAACCTTTGAAAACACAATTATAATCAATTCTATTATTTCATTTCTTTAGTGCGCCTATGTTTCTTTTTTATTGTTAGCGTGCCATTTGCTTAGTTATTTACTATTTTTCCAGAAGTCCGACAACTATAGTCTGTTTCCTCATAAGTAAGGGCAACGTTGGTAAGGGCCGCATAATCAAAGATGTAGACCCCCCCCCAAACAAAAGAAAAAAAGAACGCGAATACACGAACACACGTTAAAAATGCAATGTAACTGCGCATTCAAAATTAGTCCTTAGCTTATTTGAGAGCAGGAGTTCCGTAGGGCGACATTGTTACCCGTTTTAGATTGCAAATTTAGCCACTGCAGTACAACTGTTAGCTCGGGGTCTTTAACCTGCATCACGCAGTATGTGTGATACACGATCGCACAACGGTAGGATGCAGATGGGCAACAGAACCCAGGTATCCTGCTAAAGCTTCTTGATGAAGGCGTTTTTTACAGCTACCGCCAACCATTGTTATGGAAACGCGCAAGACACGTGCCACGAGCGGGTGATCAACCGCCATTCACTTCCATGCAAGGGCCAGTCGTTTCAGTGCTGCGCCGCCATTTGCCTCCAAGGGCCGCTCGAAACGCGGGCCTCGTGCACTAGCACATCTGGCGTTACTTGAAAGACCAACGCAAACACATCGAGGGGATTCAGTCCTTACAGTTTCTGCAGCGTGTGCTCCGTGCTTTGAATCGTGCTCGAACTCGAGCATTTCTCCCCGTGCTCTGATCTGCGGTGCCACAATTCACTCGGCCAACGATCCCCCACCGCACTTGGTTTAGCCTGTGAGCTAAACCAAATGAGCTGCGCTAAGAGTATCGGCACTCTTTTCCCCGATATTGTTATGGGCGCCGCCATCTTGGTGGTTAGTACAAAGCAAACGCAACTGGCGATTGTCATGATTGAAAAGTGCGACTTCCTCAGCATTAGTTTAGGTGTTAGGAAGCTCACGTAATGTTGATTTGCTTTGTCGCGAACTGTTTAAACATCTGTGAAGGACGGAAAAGCGGTTCCTGAGATTTCATATAGAGCTTCAAATAATTGACAACCATCATTTTAAGCACCAAGATATCTATGAAGTGTAGCTTATTTATGGCGAATTCGCGTGGTCATTTCCCGGCAAAATATTTTGCCATATCTCCGGCAAGGGCGTTCGCGTGGTCAAAGGCTGGCGAGTGCGCGCCGTTCGGGTGGCGCTTCTCCGGCGTGTGCTGGCAATTTACCGGCACAATTTTCGCCCGAGCTTCAAGAGGGCGGGCAGCTTGTCTGCCAGACTGTATCCGGTATCGTCATATCCGAATCCGGAAAGGGAAGCAAACGAAACAATGTCGCCGATAGCGGATTCGAGTAGAAAACGAGGCCATTGAGACAGACACCCCTTGTGGTCCGAGAAAAGACAGCAAAAACAACTGACATAAAGATAAAATATTTTAAAGCAAGCTTGCGCAAGATCAGTTTCCTATGGGACACAGCGTGTTATTACACCGCTGTAAAAAAAAAAAAAATGTATTGATAGTGCTGCAGCTCGACACTTGAACGCGCATTAAGCCTGATTCACATGGTGCGAATTTGCCTGCGATTTCGCAACTACGACGCCGTTCTTGCGACACAACGCAGTTGCGGTGCGAATTTGACAAATTCGCGCTCCCGTATTTTGCCAAACTTTCCTTGCGACGCCGTTCTTGCGAAGGGACGTACAACCAATAAAACGCGGCTCGTGAAAGACGTCACGGTGGTCATAGAAACGTGGGAATGAAAAATACGAAAAAGGCCTTCATTTTGGGATGGTACGAATATGAAAAATGCCTGTGCATTTCTCATACAAATCCTGTGACTGTTTGGTTTCGTGCATATTTTGTCGTTATTTCACCAACAAGATTGTTTTGGCTTTCTTTTACATTTGGCAACCTTTTTTTTTGTTTATGCCGTTTCCTTTATCTTTATTTTTAACATGTTTGCAATCGCTAATATTGTTGTGAAAAAAAAAAAGTGAAAGCCGTTTACAACTCCCTGTAACGCCGAATTGGAGCGCAGCTCTTGAGGAGGAGGAAGGAAGGGTAATCAGGGGAGCGTATACCCCTCCTCCTCCTCCTCCCCTCATTCTTCAATCTCCTCCGGGGGGGGGGGGGTCACGTGACCTCGGGGGGAGGGGGGCCCCCTCCTCCCCCAGGTCACGTGATGTGGGGGGGCCACGTGACCCCCCCCTCCCCCTCCTCCCCCGAGGTCACGTGACCCCCCCTCCCCCTCCTCCCCCGAGGTCACGTGACCCGGGGGGGTCACGCGACCTTGGGGGGTCACGTGACCTTGGGATGACCTTGGTTACGCCGACGGCGACGGCGACGCCGCTCAAGCCGGAAACGGGCGCCTAAGAGCTGCGCTCTAAAAGAAAGCTAAACATTTACGTAGGCTTGTTCATGCTGACCTAGACTGAGGAAGTATAGAATGTGTTTTGCACGTTCCTACACACACACGATATGTGTGTGGTCCAGCGTCGGTCCAGCGTGGCGTCCATTTTATAAAAATAGGCTGATAAAACGCGTTCTATGTTATGTAAAGATACGCTTGGGCATCATAGGCCCAACTGAAACAGGAAAATATCACCTCCCTCTGGGATATCAGCCGGTACGCTATCGATTTACTTTGGGCAATACATGCCACAAAACGTGTCCGCCAGTTTGTCCGTAAAAGAGGCAAAAACCACAACCCATAGTATACAAAAATGTGTGACTGATTTACAGGCAACAGGTTCAGTGTGAAAATGAACTAGAGAGGTGACATTAGGCAGGGGTGATCCACGAAGAAATTTTTTATTACCGTCTTCAAATGTTGAAAGATAACAACTAACAAAACGAAAATGTTGCGATTACAAAGCAAACAAAAAAAATCACGTTGCTGGGGTCTTGGGGTGCACTGGCGCAAAAAGGCAAATATCTGCGTTTTGCGCCGGTGCTGCGAAGCCGCGGCCGCCCACTCAATTACGCACGCCGCCGACGATTCGAGCACCCCGTATCAGTGGCCGGACGAAATTGACCCCTACGTGGCCCGGAAGCTACAACGCAAACCACGATGAGAAGGAAACTCACCGTGTCTTCTGTAATAGTTTCGCCATAACCACATAGCCCCCTACTGCCCACCCCACACTGCAGAAAGGACGAATGCTAAGTTTATTCGGCGTCTATAAACACACTCCCTCTCAACACTAAACACCCTCCAGCACGTTGCCGATCTCCCTGAACCCCATAAATGCGCATACTTCGGAGACTACCCAAATAACTCTCATACACCCAAGTTAAGGACTGCGCGTCAGTTCACGATCTTGCAGAGTGTGCACTGAAAACACTCGCCCCACTTATCAACCAAGGAGCTGGGAGGATTGAGTCACTAATCCAAGGGCAGCAGAGTATAAATTATGGCTACTCCTAGTTAATCACATTAAGAACGTACATGAACAAGGAGAACCCCTAATTTCATCTCTCTCCGGTAGCACCGGTCTTGGTACAATACAGATGTTTCACTTTCTCTGTTCAAAGTCCTAGTGGGCCTGACACGCAGGCCGTCTCACACCACAGCGCCCGTTCAAAAGTAGCTAACTCACAGCGGCACAGTATTGTTCTAATGATGGCCTCAGCTCCCTGTTTCAACGGAAATAGGCCAGACGATCCTCACACACAAAAACTTGAAAACTTTGGGATTTGTCACAATACCCCTGACACTGTTTAGGATTTCAGGCCAGCGCGTTCTCTTTGCCATGACACTGCACCTTCCTTTAAAAAGTTCCTGCAGTACAGTTCTCTCACGGCGGTGGCCAGTGTTGCGTTTTCGGGCAGATTGGTTTAGGTGCCGCGGTCTCAGCCTCGGCAGGTGGAACAACGCGTTCTTCTGCTGTGAGGCCTTCTGGCGCCACTGGTCATCAAAAATGTTGCCGAAGTGGTCGACTTTATCAGCATAGGCATCTGGCATGTACAACCTGTTGTCTCGTAGGTAGCTGTGCCGTACACAAGCTGCGAGGACGACTCCACTGGCGTAGTTTGGGAGGAGGCCGATTGGCCTGCGGAGGGTGCGGAATCCAGTGGCCAAAACTCCAAATGCGTTCTCCACGCACCTCCTGGAAGTGGGACAAAGACAACACTGTGTTTTTGCAATTTTAATGCAAGTGCGACAATTCTAAAGGTTACCTCGCCCTACACAGTCGATATTTGAATATCCCAAGATTATCACTGAAGTATCTGCCAGGATAGGTCCTCAGTTAAAATGCCTCGTCTCCAACAAAGACGTACGGGGCGATAATATGGGAAGATGGCAGCTGATTTGGTGGTGAGAGATTCAAGGCACCTTGACTGAAGGCGGTATTAAAGGCGGTATTTACTGGATTCCATACTGGCGGGCATTGTTTGCAACGCGTGCTTAAAAAGGACTGCTACGTATTGCTCGCAAAGATGAGCAATCTTGACGGTGTGAAATATACGTTGCAGATGCGTTGTGCAAACTCACTCACAGCACGTGCTCAACAGCAACCGGCGCAAGCTATGGCCGCCAGTGAATATGACGTCTACACGAAGCGTTTGATCATTACGAGATGTCAGCGACTCTTTCACGGCATATGAGCGCCATTAAGGATACGGTAGGTGTTGGATGAGCCGCGTTTTTATTAGTTGTCTTTCTGTACCGTAGTAGCGTCGCTGGTGACGTCACGAAAGATGTTTGACATTTGACGCAGCTCCGATTATTTCATAATTGCACTGAACCTGCCTGTTTGCTGCAACAGCGTCGTCGCAACTGCGAAATCGCAACAAAATTCGCACCATGTGAAACCGTCCTCTTTTCTGCAAGTTGCCAAGAACGATATAATATGCTTTTGTTTACCTTCATGTATTCTGGGCGAAGCACCTTTCATATATACTGACATGTCTCATGCACGATGGATGCCACTGTTGACACGCCAACCTTAAATTGCAGTGCAAGGTCCTGCATTGACGTTCCTGGTGACAGATACCTGAATGAAAACAAAACATTGCTGTGTATATGAATGTCTGGAAGCCGAGAAGCTAGTAATGAGTTTTCCCTATAAACCAGTTTAATTGCACCTCGTATCCACTCTAAACGTTGCGGTTTAAAAAGAAGGCCATTCTACCTGAAAGTGATAGCAAGCTGCGCCTGCAACGAAATGGGCTCTCCGACGACATACTGCTTCGTGAGCTTTGTTTCCAGGAAAGCGTGGAGTCTTTCAGAAGTGCTGGGCATCATCCGGTAATATCTTAGAAACTGCTCCGGGTCCTTATGAAGCATAAAGAGGGTCTGCAGAGAAAAAGTATTCCAGAAACCTGCTCGTAGAAAAACACAAGTAGACTTACCGATGAGTAAAACTCCGATTCTGTGGCTCTGTTTTGTAAGCACGGCCGGAACCACCATCGCCGCGGGATTCCTTCTAGGAGCAGCAGTATTTTCTTCTGTAGAACTGGGTATTTCTTTTTACAGAGCAGCCTGAACTCGTCATCATCTAGAGTAGCGGCCATCATGCTCTATGAAAGACAAGGCGCGCTGCTGCTTGCACGCTTTCAATATGGAACATCGTCCACGTAACGAAACCACCGGGACAACTGTTCGCCTTGCGCGACATGCCACGCAACGCAACAAGAAGCTTGCTCAAGCAGTCATGAGCTGCGTTTGTCCCGGTGTCCTTGTCGTATTCGTCCTATTCGTTGCTTTCGTCGTTTTCGTTGCTGCGAACGCAGCCGATGCAAATGTCTGAATCAGCCCTAAATATAAGTATAGCGCGTACTTTTTGCCAGAAGGTAATAAATAAATCAAATGTTTTTTTTTTTATAATTTTGTTAGATATCGAAGATAGTTAGCTGAAACGAAATCAATGGTCCCAACCATGTGCTTCGCAAATGCGGAAAATCGTATGTGTTCTCAATCAATGTGAAAGGGAACGCGAAATTTCGCATGTGCGTTTCATCGCTCCACCGATTTCGCAGAAGGAAAATCGCACCATGTGAATCAGGCTACTGTTTCAAAGGGCTGGGCCACGGTGTAAGTGGGCTGGGCAAAATCAAAATGCTGAGGATTCCAGGAAAAAATGTAATAACAAGAAAATGGAATATAAAATGGCGACGCTGGTCAGCCTTCTGGGATTTTTGTAAGATGGCAACAGTTCTTCGAGAATCCAAACAAAATATATTATAATTTGTTTACCAACATTTCAGAGTCCGAATATATGTTGCTGATGCCTACAGCGTGCCTATTGTATCATAAATAATCGAGGAAGAAGTTCAAAGTTCACGCACTACCCAGGCAAACGAAAACGCCAGTTGCAGGCGCTTTATGTTCGGCTGGAGAGGGTCACGTGGTGCGCCGCTGGCGCGGTTTTCGTTGCCTGTGCCGCCGGCGTGGGCTCGCCGGCGATTGACCACCCGAATTCGCTATTAGTGACTCTAGTTCAGACCGACCGCACAGGTACAGTCTTGCACAGGCACAGAAAGAGAATGAACAGCTTGACCTCGCGCTCTTGGCGCTGCTTCAGTGGCTTCATCAGTCCGTAGCGTTGACTGCGCTCTGAACTAAGGCAAAGCAAAGCAAATATTCAGATCTTAAAGTTTCACAAGCCAAACCAACAAAACTCACATAACACGCCCCAATAAAAAAAATTGTGGGTTTATTTTGATTAACTGGAGATCTTTTGACGGGCAACCGAAATCTCAGGTTGGCCTGCGTCAGATTGCGGGCACCTCGCGGTCGGTATTTAAACCCGACAAATATGGATTCATGGGCCAGCACGTTGGCTCAGAGACACTGAGACGTTTTAATGTTTTGTGTTTTGTTTTAATATCATTTGCCACTTAAGAGCCACCGAGGTGGTTTTTGTAACAAAATATAGTCGAACCGTTCCAACATGCATAGTTTGATTGTGAAAATGATTTTTCCAAGTGATAAAAAAATTAAAATATTCGCATACGTGGCGGAATTCCAAATGACGGAATCCCTTTCATGGCGCCCATTTCATTTGGATCGCGTCAGGCACGTGTACCACTGATCTCTATTGTAGCAGGCTAGATCGCGGATCGGGAGCCCGTCGGTGTCGCCACCGGCGGCCATTGCTTGACACCAGGCAATACACTCAAGTCTATGGCAGAGACGCACAAAAGTAAGAATATTGAACCATGTACGCTGTGCTCGGAGGCGAGTATTTTATGGTGTGCTACGATACTTATGTCGGGTGTTTGGAGATCGAATCGGCATTTGTCAAACGTTCGAACGCCGATTAAAAGAATCAAACGTACCGGAACACCTACGGCTGAGCTGGCAAGCTTGCTCTTGTAGTGGAGTAAACAAAGGAACTTGCCGTCAATGAGGCCGTCCTCGGGAAAGCCCAGAAGTTTATGAACGACAAAGAAGTTCTATCTCGACAGCAGCCTCCCGGGAGTGAGCGAATTCCGCGTAGCAAAGCCTTTGAGCGTTCGTTTCGTCTGCTAAACCCAACTCAACTAAACCGCCACCGACTCCGCCGTAACTCTATGGAACTCTCGCCTCATTCTGCACTACATTTCTCGCTTAGCGGAGTCACTCTCAACCACAACACGTTTATTTATAAGAACTGTGAGGGCTGTCAGTTTTAACGTTTGTACACATGCTATTTATCAGGCTTCCCGAAAAGCAGTCAAAAAGTTTCAGTGCCGACAACAGCTTAGAAACGGGGGAAACTGCACTTTTTCTCGTTTTTCCCATAGAGTCCCATCCATTTGATGGTGACAATCAATGGCCGCCAGTGGCGGCACTTTGCCCCAGCTGCTAAGGCCGCGGTCTGCGATCCAACCTACTACAATAGAGATCAGTAATGTGTACCGACGCACAGTAGAACGCGAGAAAAAGCAGCTGTGGTTAAAGGGACCATGAAATGACCTTTTTACTTTTGCCAGATACCTTTTGCATTAAACTGTCAATGTTCACTGAATGCCGAACAGGCATCCGTTTTCGTCTCTGTTCATTAACTTCTACACAAAAAATTAATGAAATATCGACTTTTTCTTTTTCACCAACTGACCGCAAAACAAGCTGCGGAGTAATTTTGACGGTCGTGACGTACCCTGTTTCCGGAACCGGAAGCTCTCTCGGCAGTAGGAGATGGGAGCGTTAGTGGCGGCGAGTTGGCGGTGTGCCGGTAGGTTTTACTGCGCTGATGGCGCTGATGTCACCGACGTATTTTCGGAATCGGCGCCTCTCATCGCCGCGATAGGCATGGACACATCGCAGCTGAGCGAAATTCAATGAGATATGTTGCGTTACAGCGACAGCATGGGACTAGTCCCATACGCCGGTATGCCTGTTGGGAAGTGCGGCGAGTCTTCCGGTGAAGACTCCAGCCCAACTGTCATTGTTGGTAAAAGGCGGCCCATGTCAGTCATTTGCAAAGCGACGTAGATGGAAACAAATTGCCGCGGCGTTTTTCGCGGCCTCGGAGATGCAGGAGCGAGCCGACGTTAAAAAAAGATACGTTTGAACTACAACAGTCTCAGCAAGAGCCGCGTAAATACCTGTTCACACTCGGAGCGGACGCGCGCGTTTGATGGAAGTGCTGTATTCGCGCTGTTGGTAAGCGCTTCGGGACCGATCTTTTACGATTGCAACTCGATACTGACGTGACACTCGGCAAAGGAAGGTTGGACCGGCATTGCAAGTAGCTCCCACGAACTGCTATAGCTCGACAGTGACGTGCAGTCATGTCAGAATAAAAAATGGCATACTAATAACAAAGTGTACATACCGTGTTACGAAGGTAATCCATACGGCGTTTATTTGAGCTCTATATCACACAAAACAAGAACATAGAATCGACGAGAGTCCCTTTTCGACGACAGTGTTCATCAACACTTCCTCGGAAAACAAGGGGAAGAGATTGACCTCACCTCTTAATCTAAAATTGAGGTCAGCAACCAAACTATAATACGGGAAGGGTCGCCCGGGCATATTCCATTCAGCACGCCAGCCGGTCGTGGGCAGACGGTCTTGGCCAAGTACCGTTGAAGCAACGCTGTTCCGAGTCGGAGTGCCTGCTGCTAGGCCTATCCGCCAACTCGCTTGGTCGGAGCCGGTGGATTCGTCGCCGTTGTAGCTTTTCTTGGGTGTTTGTGGATCCAGCGTTCTTGTTCGTCGTGGTCTGTCTCAAGTACTTTTTTCTTGCTGCTTGAAGTCGGGACGCGCGAGAAGAACACGTTGAAAAATAAACGTCCTTTGGTCGTCGCGAAGTAGTAACTGATCGACGCTGTCTGCCCGGTCGGCCTATACTGCGCAGGTGCAGTAGTTGCTTCGTTTACCACACGATAGATGGCGCTTGACTCTCAGCATTATCAAATTTGGCAATTTTCGTCACATCTTTAATTATGCTACAAAATGTGGATCTGAATATTATTTAACAAAACTTTTAGGAAACACTCGCCGGCTATCTATTGTTTACAATCGCGTTGCTGGTGTAGTAGGCTCTTACCCAATAGGCGACGTGGATTCGGCTGACGTGCTGCGTTTCCGCGGATGCATCGCAGTGAAAAGGCGGAGAGCTTTCGAAGGAAAGAAGGCGCAAAAGAGTCCAGTTTTCTTTTAAAAGTTCTATAGCGAAGAATTTTTTTTGGCTCCCTATTTTTGTGTTTTTGTGTTTCTTTTCACACCTTTTACGACGATCGGTGGATGAAATTCGATTTCAAAATCGTTTCATGGTCCCTTTAACGTTACTAGATTACCTCAGTTGTGGAACTCCGCGGAGGGGGGTACCCCCCCCCTTCACTCACGTCAATCCGCCTGGAGTCGTTCGAAGCGCCATCAACATCTTCATTTCATAACTGTGCATTCTAAAGAGCACAGCTGAAGCGCCAAATGGCGATCACAACGCCGCCATTTCTCCCGCAGCGGTCACTCGAGGAACTGCACGTGACATCTCTTTTGGCTTCAATCGGCCATTTCGGATCCGAAACAGATACAGTGGAAGGGGTTATAGGGGTGCCACCCCCGTATCCGAAGTTAAAATGCGCCTAGGTCGGGACGCGCTACCTGAAATCCCCGCTGAGGCATGGTTGTATAAAACAATATTAATTGTGCTGCAAAACCTTGAAAACTAAAAATATTAGAAAACATCACGCGCCCCTCATTTTGTACTAACTCCAATAAAAGGTACTACAAAAAGAGGTTTTTCCGTTGGTTTTTACGTTTCTAGTAACGTTGAAACGAAAGTATCCCGATTCAGTTACCAAAGCAGCCGTCCGGCGGCGCGTCGAGCGACTCCGGGCGAGTCGTGGTGAGTGAGGGGGGGGGGGGGGGGGTACTGTTTGTGCATGCAGCGTCTATGAACAGTTCTGTAACTGAGTTAATCTAATAACGTTGGCTGTGGTGCACCCGCAGCCTCGCGCTCGTTGTTCTGACATCTCTGGCTCGCTCACTACGGGCATCCAGGCATCTGACAGCCTGAAATCTGGCGCTTTCTGTCTTTCACATGGCTTTCCAAGTGGCACACGACGACAAATGCACATCAAGCTTATTCTTGAACACGTGTCGCCATCTGTATTTTATATTGAGAAACTTCAATTTGCCGTAACTTAATGGGAAACGTTTAAGGTCTAAAAGCATTCTTAACGCGTAATATATCAATATGGAAGTTCTGACAAATGTAATATCGAAGGATGCTTCGTAATTTAATGTCTCGTAATTTTGATTAGCTCGGAAAGCGTCCGCTTTCCGAGCTTCGCGTAATGGTTCTACAGGAATTGCAGCCAGCCATTGATTCCGACGCGTTGATCTTTCGGAAACTTGTGCACTCTGGCCACTTTCAGATGCAGGACATGTGAGGCAACTCTTCACGCAGCACCTTGGAGTTGGGAGTATTCTTTTCGGAGCTGATCACGGGAATTCACCACGGCACTCGGGCACTCACTACTAATTGCCAACACTTAAATGTACAAAACAACTCATCTTGAAGTACAAAACAGCGAGCGGAACAAACATAACTGCAAAGGAATACCACGGCGAGCGGACGCATTTCGTCTGCTACGTGCGGAAAGAGGAGAAGAAAAAAAAAACGCACGGTCGGGTGTAGCCACGTGACTTCCGCCACTCCCGCTATCCTTTCCACTTCTCCGTTTCGGTTTCGGTTTCGCGCAGTTGCGTTTTTTGGCTTTATTAAAAAAATACGTAACTCTGTAGCAAAATATTAATTGGGTAGTCTTCCGACACCATAATGAATCGCCTGACGAAAAAGGAAAAAAAAAAAAATTTGGGGGGTGTCAGTGTCCCTTTAAGGGCCCGTGAAGGGCAGTACATAAAGGGAAAGGGGGGCGGTATTCAAGATTTATACAATACAGGAAACGCAAATACATGAAAAACACAAAAGGAAACTAAAAAAAAACGTAACACACTTAACGCAATCAGGACTGCTCATAATTACACAAATCATAAAACTAGTAAGAAAAAAAAAAGAAGTTTAATACAAGATAGAAAATTATTCGGGTCCAGAGTGGTGACAATGGATGATGGGAGGTTATTTTAGTCAATGATAGCCTAAAGAAGGAATGATTGATTAAATGCTTTGTCGAGCCTGGAGTACGTTTGATGGCACGTGTGTTGTTAAGGCGCGATGATGTCCGGAGGGAGGGTGATAGCAACTCATTTTTGAGGTCAGGAATCGGGTAGTCGATTTTATGAAGAAGGCAGAGCTGATAGACTTTCCTGCGGAGCTGCAAAGAGGACATGGTTAGTTGGCGTTTTAAGGCGGAAACACTGAATGAGGGATTATAGGTAGACAAGATGAATCGGACAGCCCTGTTTTGAACTGCTTCGAGAGTGTTAATTAGGTAAATTTGGTGGAGATCCCAGATGGTAGCGGCATATTATAATTTAGGTCTGAAGTACGTGTCATACGCCAGATTGCGGACAATGGGAGGTGCAGATTCCAGGCTACGTCTTATTAGTCCAAGGGTTCTTGATGAGTCAGCAGTGTTTGGCTTCAATGTCATTATTCAAGGAGAGGTCTGGTGTTAGTCTTACACCAAGAAATTTATACAGAGTAACAGTCTCAATTAAATCGGAGTTCAGGTAGTATTGGTAGGACAGTACAAATTGTTTTTTTCTATTGAAGCGAATTAGTCTGCATTTAGAGTTGTTTAGCGACATCAACCAGTCATTGCACCATTTGTTAATTTTAATGAGTTCACCTTGAAGTTGGTTGTTATCTTGAACACTTGTTACTTTGTTACATACGACGCAGTCATCTACAAAAAGACGTATTTTAGAGGAAATAGTGCTTGGGAGGTCATTTATAGACATTGAAAAACAATAGAAGCCCTAAAACGGACCCCTGCGGAATAGCAAAAGACACGTTTGTTAAAAAAGATTCTTGGTCATTAATGAAGGTTAGCTGCACGCGGGACAAGAGAAAGTCATGTATCCACGCAAATGTGAGTGGGTCAAGACGAAGAGATGACAACTTAGAGAGCAGGCGTTGAGGAGGGACACGGTCAAAAGCTTTTGAGAAATCAAGAAAAACAGCTTTAGTCTGAGTATGACATTCAAGGTTAGTGTGCAGTTCATGAATAAAATCACAAAGTTGAGTCTCGCAGGAAAGTCCCTTTTGAAATCCGTGCTGCTGTTTAAAGAAAAAAAGACTTACTTGTAAGGAGAACCATGATGTGGGGGTACAGTATATGCTCTAGTAGTTTGCAAGAAATAGAGGTTAAAGATATTGGGCGATAATTAGACACAGAAGAGCGACTACCCTGCTTAAAAACTGAAATAACCCTGTCTACACTCTTAATCTGGGGCCGTCAAACGTCACGGCCATAGCCGTGACGTTCAAAGTTTTCAGGACTTATAGCCCCGAACTGATCCGGCCCCGCCAAAATAGCCGTGTACAACGTCACGGCTACAGTTGGCCCTTCCCCTCTTTGATGGTGCGAATGACTATATAGGTGGCTCCGTAGGCGGCCCTGTAATTTTTGGTGGCCCGTTTGTGTAGGGCCGGTAAAAACGGGCCGGCTATGCGCATAATAGCGGGGAAAAAAAAAAAAAAAAAACACTCTGCTCTCCGCTAGATGGCGGCAGTTGAGGCCGCCCAGCGTTCCCCGCGGGCGCAGCCAGCGGGCACGCATGCGCATAACGATCATTTCTTTTCTCGGTGTACAAGGACGATGAATTTCAAACGTACGAAGTACGAAGCTAATCGGAAGCATCTGCGGGTGACATTTGTTTTCTTATCATGGTGATGTAAGCCTATGTTCGAGAATGCACCGAAGCCGCGGGACAGTGAGTTATACTTCGTTTCAGCTTCGGTCCGAGCGCGCCCGATGTAATGAGCCGAAGGGCCAATCAAACAGCGAAGAGGCACAACGTCATGGCGTGCTCTCTGCAGTTGATAGGACTAGCTGGTGTTCGCCGTCTCTCTGTGCGTACTCCTCCGCCGGCTAGTCCTATAAAGCGCAGAGAGCACGCCATGACGTTGCGCTTTTGCGCTGTTTGATTGGCCCTTCGGTTCATACCATCGTCCGCGCTCGGACCGAAGGTGAAACGAACTTATAGTTCTTCAGGATGCTCACGTCGAAGGATGCCGAAGGAATTCGACGCGGGCGGTGTAACCATGAGGAAACATGTGGATGCGATGGGTTCACACGTCCCGCTGATCTGGCGGCACGACCAGCACGACCACCAGTACTGAGCCAACTTGGCTGGTGCCGTTACTGCGGGCACAGTCCTCTTCACCATAACCGACTGGGTAATTATGTAGCTCACTGGCTAATAACGGATTAGAGTCAATTGCTGAAAGAGTTCCTACCTAGTAACTTTTTTTCTCGGCAACAGAGGACAAGTGGGACCCTGTCCTGGACGATACGGGTATCTATGCACACTATTTTTGTATTCTAAGAAGCATGTTTGGAATTGCCTCTTTTAATATTCGGATACCGGCTGGCGTCGCCGGTGGAAAGCGGAAAACAGGTTTACTTCGTTTCACCTTAGCATGGACTTACCATAACGGCTTCAAGCGCGGACTCTTCGCGTTTGACGCCGGCTCGGCTGTGCACAAGCACTCGTGGTGGGTGACAATTTTTAAAGTTATCGGGTCACAGTTGCAGCCCTTACGGTTTGCCTATGGTAAGGTGAGGCAAAGAAAGCTTGCCGGCTATGCCTCGACGGTGGCCACCAGCATTTTACAGCGACAAGGTGTAAATAGTTTATAGAGGGGTACTTTTAATTCTCTTGCCGAAGTGTCCGCCGATAGACCACGGCGTATACGACGCACTCATCAGCTTGTCTCGGCCGGCGTCGACGATCGCGTTGAGCAAAGGAGGACGGCCACACAAGGAACATTTATACTAAAATTGTTGATGAATGTAACATCTAGAATACACTAAGTTCGCCCTTGTGCGTGCACCCTCGTTTGCTCACGCGGCCGTCGACGTCGGCCGAAACGTTATTTTTGTGTGAATGAGTTTATAAGCTTTTATTAGGGTAACTGAATTTAAGAAATGTATTGTATTAAACAATAGTTTTGAAAAAAAAAGTCAAACTATCTGTTTTACAATATTTTACGCAGTTTAGCAAGGTTTTTACCCTGACCTGACCATACTTTTAAATTTAGTAATTACAGAAAGTTAATTATTCAAAATTTTCGACACCATAATTATTTGAACATCAAACTTTATGAATTTTCATATTAAACAAAATTAGGTTTTTATGTGCAACGTGTAGTTTTTGAGCAATGATTTAGCCGGCGTTTCATGACGCAGCCTGTATGATATAGCCATCGACCTGTAGATCCTGGCAAGTGGACAGCCTCAGCTCCCCTGCCTGGTGGCGTCAAAATTTACTGTTTTGTTCCCACTCTTCAAACTGCCACCAAAGCTATAGGGTCTATCCATATGACGTCAGACTACTTTTTAATGTCGAGTGACTACAAACAAGCATGGCCGCCGAAAGCTAATGCGGTTATTTAATTGGCGAATTTCTTTTGCTTTCTTTTATATTTAGTAGAGCATATGAATAAACGTTATGTTAGCGGCCATGTTTCTGGCCGATGACTCAGCATCTGAATAGACTCTCAAGTCCAGCAAGCGACTTTCTAAAACAAACAGCTGTCTGATAAATTTTAGAACGTAATTAATATACAAGACATGTTCTCTCTCCCTTATTCTGTGATAATAAAATGCTGACAATTCATAATCGCAGCAGCATCATGTCTTGATGACAGAGGCAACTGGCCTTCGGACGTGCCGTGGAGACCCGTCTTGTGGCACGAAGTTCTGGCTGACTGCAACACACTTGGCTCGGATAGCGCACCTTCAACTGCAGCGGGTCCTAGTTCGCCAAGTGTGTCAAGTGAAAACAACGACCATGCTTCCACCATTGTTTCAGCAAGTGACACAAGTTTTCATATACTTTTCTATTTTATTGTTTGAATGTGGTATTTATTACAACAAAGCACCACGTGTATCTTCAGCTGTGCATCTAATTTAAACAAATAAATGAATTGTTTACCTGCGGACCCACTGTTCTTTTAAATGTTTAGAAACCATCGGCATTGCCCTTGAAACAATTCAGTCTGGCCACTGTGGTCACTATCATCATCTGTAGAACGGCATCTGTGCCATACGAATGGCGGCCTTCAAGTGACTGATAAAGGAAGACGTTGAAGATGCTCCTAAGCGGATGATGCGAGGCCTGCATATTCGGGGGGTCAGCACGACGCGACGTAGGAATGGAACACAAGAGCTACGTAAGCGTTTACTTCTAATAACTCAGATTCAGTCAATCTGTGGGCGGCACACAATTGGCTTTAAAGCCCTTTGGTGTATAGAATTTTCTCGAGGCATCTGAGTGGGTTGGAGCTTTGTTCTGAATGCAGGTTCTTGGTCACCATCGAACTGAAAGTGATCAAGCAAGAACTCACACTGAACGATTCCTCGCGTGCCGTTGACTTGCGAAAGTGACGGTGCCGATACAAGTTCATCTCCGCCATTGATAGGGCAAAACCTAAACTGCTTTACGAACCACCAGATGGCACTGAATTTCGGAAAGGGTCTATTTTCGCGAATTTATATTATTTTCCCTAGCTAGAGCGCTCGGGAAGTCAATCTCTAAAGAATAGAAATTGAGCTTGTAAATGCTTTTCCAATATATTTTGCGACTCAAAAATAAAGTTGCGACGTGACTATGTGCATGACGTCTCACAAGAAGACGTCAGGCTCAGTGCCTCGTCACAGCTTTATTTTTACGGTGAAAATTTCCTGTACTTCTCAATCCCCTGGCTTTCTTCGTGGATCACAGTCCTGGACCCTCCGAGATACTCTGCGGGGGAGTGGACGACGGGACGTTTTTATAGCCAGCAGAAAACGGGCCACCTAGAAGACGGACCAGCTAGGAAACGGGCCAGCTAGAAAACGGGTCAGCTAGAAAACGGGCCAGCTAAAAAACGGGCCGGCAAGATCCAACTTGTCACGGCAAATTTTGGGGCCACCTAAAAAGGGACGGCAAACGGGCTGGCAAATTTAAGTGGCCCCACAATTTGCCGTGACAAGTTGGATCTCATTTGTCACAGCTATAGGTGGCTCCCTAGGTGGCCCCAGATTAAGAGTGTATCTTCCAGTCGGAGGGAAGGCGGCATTTGATAGTAATTGGGTAAATATCAGTTCTAAAAACTCGCTAAAAATTCTACTAGTATTTTTAAGATTTTAGAGTTGATGTTATTGGGACCAGCTGATGATGTAAGTTTTAGTTTATCAATGAGAGTTTTATTCCGGCAGAGTTAATAGTGATAGGAAGCTTGAGCTCATAAGGTTTATCGGGAAGGATGGGAACGCTGTCCAAACACTCGTTTGTAAAAACTGAAGAAAAGTAATCGTTAAACACTCTAAGGCACGCGCACTCCGGGATGGGGTCACCATTAGCGTTTGTGAGATGGGTGATAGGGTTGCCACTTTTCTGCAAGACGAAGTTCCAAAACTTCCTTGGATTAGTACGAAGTGTGATAGGTAAGTCGTGGAAAAAAAACTTTTTTTTTTATAGTCTGAGGTTACTGGTGCACATTTTTAGGGCAGAATTATAAGCATCCTAATCTTCGGGAGTGTTTGTACGTTTCGCTTTTGCGAAAAGTCTTTTCTTCCTGTTATTTAATGACAGCAAAGTGTTTGTAAACCTTGAGTTCGTTGCATCAGAGTGTATTTAAATGGTTGGAACAAACATCTGAACAAGATTATTAATTTTATTCTTGAACAACGCCCAGTTTCCTTCTAATGATCCACAATAAAAATTATAAATGAAATGGTCGTAGAAAATAGCCAACCCACGGTTAACTGATGCGTAGTCAGCCTTGTTATAGTCGTGAATAATCTTGGAAATGGGATGCTTCATGAGAACGGGGAGTGACAAGTCGATGTGCAGAACTTTGTGATCACTGAGCCCATCGCAGAACTTTGTGATCACTGATCCAATCACTGAGCCCTTGGCGCTTAGGAAGAAATATCTCTTCGCCTGCTTCCTGTATCAGACGGACAGCACGGGACTAAATTGGAGACAAGGTGCAAACTTGTGGATATAGAAGTCTGGTTTCCCGCAAAGTCCAAGAACACTGGGTCTAGTCTCCGCACTTATTGCCTTTGATTTTGTCCGGCGCTTTATAGAAGTACCGTCATGTATCCACTACTGCTCCCTGAGGCAGATATAGAGTACTGATTAACAGTCGTACTACACCGGCCAAATGGGCCTTTCTGAAGAAGAGTTCTGCAGATGCGCAGGCCGTCCTGATGCAGCGATGAAGGCTGGGACTATAATGGTGTTGCGGGATGGGCACTCCCATTCCATTACAATTACATTCCGGGGAATCAGAGTTTCTGACAATTCAATTCCTTTCAAATCTTTGGAAGGAAGACACTTGGCCCATTCCAACCCCTGGAAGGGCTGAACTCCACCATTTTATTCCTTTAATTCCTAAACTGGAAAAAATGGAAAAAAATAGTCATTGACAGCCACATTGTGCTACTGGAAAAGGTATCATAAAGCTGCTGACGTTATCAAACGCGGAAACGACTCCAAAAGTATGGCCACGCTTCCTCAAAGCGCTCATTTTACTAAGCCGAAGGTGTCCGCACAAACCGATTCGAGGCGTGTTACTGCAGACATTGATCGCGAGATAAAGCGCAAAAAGTTCGCGAGTCACAACAGACGCCAAACATTAAAGCCACCCTTTTTCTTCGCAAACAAACCGTATAACCTCCACAGATACACGGTTAACGTGTTGTTTCTTTGACAAGGCCTTAGAAATGTCTAGTTCGTGCGTGGCAGAAGAAGCTATCTCTGCTTTGAATACTTGCACAACATCAGCGTAAATCCTGACGCAGCCGATGCTACAAGCGCGAGCTCCGGGCTTTCAGCCTCTCTGCCAAGCACGCGCGCTCGTGCAGTGCAAGCGCTGTTCAGGGTCACATGCTCGCACTTGTAGCATCAGCTGCGTCTGTACCACGGTGTTAGATACACTCTTTATACTTCGGTTCACTTTCTCTGCGAGCGAAGCCAAAGCTAGAAGCGCGAGACCAGCGCTTTTTGCGTTTCTCCCCAGCTCGCGCGCTCGAGCGAAGCCTGAACGTACGGAGCTTTCGTGCTCTCGCTTCCAGCTTTGCCTTCGCTCGCACACAAGGTGAAACGAAGTATAGGTGAGGAGTAGGGCTGGGCGTTTATTAAAAATTTTAACCCGATTAATCGCCACACTTTAATTATTTAATTAATCGATTAATCGGTCTCGTTCATTTCCATGCATAATAATATTGATTAAATATAGAAATTGCATCTATATTTTTTTTTTTGCTGAATATGTGTTAAACGACGCAATAATTTTAATTATGAATCAGCTTCGATATACAGTTGAGAGCAGTTAAAAAGCACTCACACTCACACATTATTACTGCAGCTCCATGAGGCCAAAATGTTCGTTGATATTCTCCGAGAAGGGCGACCTCCTTTGGTTGCTCACAGTAGTCTCTGCTGCGCTAAACGGACACTCGCACGGCGTTCAAGTCGCTGGGACATGTGTAACCTTCTGCACATGTCTGAAGTTACAAATCTCCCCCTTATAGATTACCTTAAGTTAATACTCCACCTAACTTTTTCACTTCATATAGATGTGCTCGTTCATGTCTGCATAGTGAAAGCATTTCATTTTTATTTAATTTTGGTTCGTCGAAATTTTACCGATTAACCGGTTAAACAAATTAATCGCGATTAAAGCATTAATCGATTAATCGGTAGTTTAATCGATCAATTGCCCAGCCCTAGACTGAGGACACGGCGGGGCTGAACGCGCGGCGCGAGGAATCAGATAGCGTTCGTTCGACGGGCATCCGAAAGGCTGCATCATTCCGCTGCCACCGTGCCCGTAAAGCCTCTTCATGTTTCAAAAGTAGCGCAATGTTCGTCGATGATCATGGCGGCACAGCGCAGCACTGATTTAGATTTCAGACACCATGAATTTCCCAGAAGTGGCGCGCGGCGCGTGCCTCGAGCATTTTTGCAACAATGAATGGTGCCACTTTTCCCAGGATAGAGGGGCTTTACGTGCCCGCGGCTCACAGTGTCGCCGGCGGCCAAACGGCGAAACTGTCTGAGAGCGAAAAAAAAAATTATCTCGTTGCCATGACACCCCGGTACACCGTGGTCTTTCTGCGCGTGCGACAACCTCGCTGGAGCTGTGCGCGTGTGGTACATGAGACGGCACGAGCCGTCTTTTAAGTGCCCACGGGTCGACGAGTCAGCTGCCGGCGCCGCTTGAAACCATAATGAGAGAGAGAAAGAGAGAGAGTGAAGAGCGAACTTTATCCGGCACGTCGCGAGGAGCGCGCTGTCTCACCTGGAGAGTACTATCTTACACCGTGGTCTGTGCCACGGTGTAAGATAATACCACTGATCTCTATTGTAGTAGGCTGGATCGCGGACCGTGGCCTCGGCAGCTGGGGCCGAGTGTCGCCACCGGCGGCCATTGATTGACACCAGCCAATGCATGGGACTCTATGGGAAGAACGAGAAAAAGTGACATTTTCCCCTGTTTCTAAGCCTTTGTCGGCACTGAAACATTTTGGATGCTTTTCGATAAGCCCGTCAAATAGCTTGCGTACAAACATTAAAACTGTCAGCCCTCGCAGTTCTTATAAATAATTATTTTGTGGTCGAGAGTGACTCCGCTGTAGTGCAGCTCAATGAGGCGAGAGTTACATAGAGTTACCGCGGAGTCGGTGGCGGTTTCGTTGAGTTGGGTTTAGCAGACGACAAGCTCGAAGGCTTTGCTACACGGAATTCGCTCACTCCCGGAAAGCCGCTGTCGAGATGAAACTTCTTTGTCATTCATCAACTTGTGGGCTTCCCTAAGGACGGTCTTATTGACGGCAAGTTCCTTTGTTTACTCCACTACGAGAGCAGGCTTGCCAGCTCAGCCGTAGGTGCTCCGGTACGTTTGCTTTTTTTATTCGGCGACCGGTTGTTTGACAAATACCGATTCGATCTCCAGACACCCGACATAAGGATCGCAGCGCACCATAAAATACTCGCCTCCGAGCAGAGCGTACATGCTTCAGTATTCTTACTTTGTGCGTTTCTCCCATAGACTTGCGTGTATTGCCTGGTGTCAAGCAATGGCCGCCGGTGGCGACACCGGCGGGCTCCCGATCCGCGATCCAGCCTACTAAAATAGAGATCAGTGGATAATACTCTTCAGGTGAGTACAGCGCGCTCCTCGCGCAGTGCAGATAAAGTTCGCTTTTCACTCTCTCTCTTTCTCTCTCTCACTATGGTTTCAAGCGGCGCCGGCAGATGACTCGTCGACCCGTGGGTACGGCAAAGACGGCTCGTGCCGCCTCATGCTCGACACGCGCATAGCTCCAGCGAGGTTGTCGCTCGTGCAGAAAGACCACAGTGTAATGGGGTGTCATGGCAACGAGATAATTTTTTTCGCTCTCACACAGTTTCGCCGTTTGGCCGCCGGCGACACTGTCAGCCGCGGGCACGGTGGCCGAGGAATAATGCAGCCTTTCGGATGCCCGTCGAACGAACACTATCTGATTCCTCGCGCCGCGCGTTCAGCCCCGCCGTGTCCTCACCTGAAGAGTATTATCTTACACCGTGGTCTGTACTTAAGCTGAAACGAAGTATAGTGCACTTTTACGAGCGACGCCACGTACCTGCCGCAAGTCTCCATACGAGGGGCGTTCATAAAGTTTGTATTATTGTCACGAAGGAATAGAGATTCAGCAATCAAACTCGAGTAGGAGTTGGGACTTTCTCTACATTTTCGCTACCAAAAGTTACCCACTTTTTCTAGCGATGCACCACTTGCCGGAGGCCATTGTTATAGAACTCCTCGTTTTGAGGGTTCAGGGATCGTTTCACTTCAGCAATCACTTTGTCGTCGTCCTTGAAATGCTTTCCTCTTATTTGGCCACACTGGAAGCGTCTCCGCCATTTAAACAAAGTGTTATAAACTGGGGTGTTGTCCCCAAACAACGCTCCCAGATTGGAATGAATATCTTTGGCATTGCTTCCCTTCAAATGGAGAAAACAGATCACTGCATGTGCTTGGTTACCGATGGGCAGTGCCATTTTTCTTTCGACTCCATAGCGGCGTTCCGAGCTACTATAGCATGCGATGTTTATACTGTGCGGAAACTAGAGGGGCGCGCGCTCATGTTGATGCCTGTTTTGTTCCATTTTTTTCAATTCTTTGTGCCGATA